>JABCKC010000915.1:0-28936 GCA_013186395.1 Fusarium papillatum | reverse complement strand
AGAGGAGCAAGAGGAGCAGCAGGTGTTTAATGCTGCTGGTGTTGAGATTGAGGAGGAGGATGATGAGAGTGTTAATTGGACGGATGTTAATGAGGCTTTGAGGGGGGCTCTTTGTCGTGTTGCTCATGCTGCTCCTCTTGCTCCTCTTCCATCCCTGCGTCACCCCAAGCGGGAAAGGATTCAACGTCAAAGACCCAGCGCTCAAGAACGTCAAAGGACTTTGCTGCGTGCATCGTTATCGCTATTCGACGTACGGCTCCTTTTCTTAGTTGGGCTGATACTGCGGTTACGGAGTCGTTTATCCAGGTGCAGAGTCCTGGGTGGCGGGATTGATGGACTGGGAGGTTGAGGGCGCGGGCGGTGAGGAAGGTTGTCGCTGGGTAGAGGCCTCGGTGGTATAAGAGGGTGTGGAGGGTTAGGGTTAGGAATGTTGTGAAGGAGGAGAGAAGATTTGCCGCTTGGGGGGAGGGGATTGATGGGCTGGGATTTGTCGGCGACATTTTTGGTTGGTGATGGTGATGGGTGGTGGTTGAGGGAGACGTGATGGGACGCGTTTAGTGGAACGCGATGTCACGTGATAGTCATCATGGTCAGTGGGGTGCAGATTGTCAAGTGGAAGGCATCGGCGATGCAATAAACTCGCCGACAGACAGTCAGACTTTTTGCATAAGGGTCAGGAGCCCTTGCTGTCAATTAAGACCCAATTTCAAGGATTATAGCTGCCTTGATAACCCAATCCAGGCAACAATTGCCCAACCCCAACAACACCTCATAATCACAGCCCCCCGCGACAGCCCAAAGGGGATCCACATATAGGGCTGAGGCAGCGAACCTCATGACGCAGCTTCATCTTCCTCCTTCCCTCATCCAACCAGACATATAAAGGGCAACCACCTACGACTCCACCAACTAAAAGAGGTCCCACCACAGCTCAAGCCACTTCTACCAAGCATACACACACACACACCAACCATGTCCGAACGTCTTAGTGTCGGCGCCATTTTGGCCGGCATGGCGGATGCCTTGCCTACGCATCCTTCCGGCGATGATTCTTCTGACCTTGCATCCTCTTATGAAGCTGTTGCACTTCTTATTCATGCATACCTCGCTGCTTTGGGTTTCAAGCTCTGCGGCTTTGACGAAGACAAGAAACTACGTAAGCTCTCCTCCTCCCTCAGTCTATCAAATCAACGCATCTAACAAGAGTTCTAGCTGAATGCGAGTCCCTCGCTCCTCGACTTCCCCCACAATGGAACTCGGGCTTTGGCTCCTTGAGCTTCGTTTACACTCACAAACAGTCCTCCATGACGTTTGTCATCCGTGTTGATCGCATGGGAGGAAAGGTTGAGATCCGGGGTTTGGCTGTTGGAGATGAGAACATCCACCGTTTTGAACGCACTGTTAGGGATGTTGTGCAGTCTAGTGGTCTCCCCGTGCGCATCACTGTAAACGACGGCGAGGAAGATCGAAGTGATCTTTCAGAGAAGCTTCGTGGGGTATTTGTCTCTGAGCAAGCCATCGTCGGTACGTTCCCATCCCTGTAAAAATCACGAACAAGCTAACACTATCTAGATATCCTCCACGACCTCAAAGTAAACATCGTACAAAAGCTAATCCCAAAGCTCCAAAGCGAAGGCTACGTCGAGACAGCAGAAGCAGAAGCAAACGCCCGCTCCGAGCGACGAGCCCAAGAAGCTCAGGACCCCAACCGACCATTCCGGGGTGATCCCGTTCCGAACCCAGACGTTCGTCCTCCGCCTGCTAACCCTCTCCCGGAGATGGCTCGTCCTCGACCTCACCCCGTCGGCGACTTTCCGCCTCCGGGCTTTGAGGATGAGTATGAGATGAATCGACCTCCTCGTAATCCTCTCGCTGTTCCCGGACGGTCGCCATATAACATTGGTCATGATGATTTGAATCCGCCTGGTCTTGGTCCTCATGATCCCCTTCGTGGATCTTTTGTTGGTGGGGGATTGCCTCGTCCAGGTGGTGGTGCAGGCATGCATCCTACCTTTGATGATCCGCTCTTTGGTGGTTACGGAGGAGATGGCTCAGGCGGCTACGATCCTCAAGCACCACCCGGTGCGAGATGGGATCCCACCGGTCCCGGCGGCAACCCAAGATTCCCCGGCCCTGGAAGTGGAAGAGGAAACAATCCCTTTGGTGGTGGCTTCGGTGGAGGATTTGGTGGAGGAGATATCATCTGATCAGCCTCAAACCAAGGAAAAGTCTGTACGATTAGAATAGTCAGTCCACACCGATTGTGTTACGAGATCACGAACAGAATGACAATTAATTAATCATGACTTCATTTCATTTCATCTTCTACATCTGCGTCTGCATCTGCATCTGCATCTGCCTCGTGTATTGGCATGTCCTTCGTCACAATTATGTCTCTGGAGCTCCGACAGGTGCCCCTAACTCGATCAATAGGCCGCCCACAACTTCTTCTAAGTCTATCTACAATTTGCGTCCATTCATAAACCAGGCCAAACATATGATTATGCATCAGCCTTGTTTGCACGCATCTATCTACTATTCGTTGCCGTAACGAAGATGACGTATTGTTTGTTCTCATACCATAAATCTTTTCATGTCCATTTTGGTTGGTTATCACCCAGACACCTCAAGCATCCAGGTTCTTCAGCAGCGCACGCATTCGAGAGATGTCCCGAGACTTCCAAGTCGGAATCGGCAGCTTTCTTGGCGTTTCATGTGCAGTTTCCTCCTAATGCCCTGCCGCCACCTCGTTCAGCTTCGTCTTCTCCTCCTCCGTCAGCATGTTGTACCAATCCTGGAAGTTGGCAGTGTTCTCCCGACCACAGCGGAGGAAGAAGTCGGCCAGGTAAGCCTGAGTCTCGTCGTCTCGCTGTCGCTGGCCAACCTCACTGAACGACATGAGTTCGGCCTTGGTGGTGCCGAGGCTCAGGTCGAGTGTACCATCATCATCCTCCCAGCCCTCGTCGTCGCTAAGTTCATCATCATATCTAGCAGCGGCCACGGCAGCCGCCGCCGCATTTGAAGCAGCCCGCTGTCCAGATGCAGAAATAAGCTCCTCGATGAGGACCTTGATAATCTTGAGCGATGCCGGGACAATCGTGTACTGATCAGGGTCTGCTGACGGTGGCGGTTGATTAGCGTCTTGAGCTTCCATGTACTGGAGGTAGAGGGTATCTAGAATGGAGGATGTAGTGGAAAAGTCTCGAGCCGATGAGTACATACTCTGCTTAGCGCGCGAGCGCGTCTTGATACGACCGTCGTTGGCATTGACAATCAAGTCGCCCTTCACATTGGTCTGTGCCAGGCGGGCATCGTTGAGGGAGTAGAGCTTTGACAGGGCAATCACACTAAAGGGGTCAGTAAAAGCCAGCGATTCGGTCGAACGAAACATACTTTTGTCGAATTTCATCGTAACCGGCAAAGTTGACCGAGTTCTCGAGCCACTTGGCGATAACAACCTGCAGACCGCTCTCACCATTGATCTGGATCTGGCTAAGGAAGTCAACAACGTCGCTGGCGCCGGAGAGGGTCAGGCGGGCAAAGACGAGGATAAGAGACTGAATGAATGCTGCAGCTTCAGCCGTAGCAAGTCGGTTGGCAACAGCCTGGAGAAGCTGGGGCAGGAATGGGCCCAGGCGCTCCTGGCCAGCCTTCTCAACCAGCTCGGCAGCCAAGCCACCAACCTCGGATGCAGAGTTATCCTCGATCGAAGAACCAAGCAGTCGATCAATGATGTGCAGGCAGACTTCGAGGCCAGAACGGCCATTACCATCCTGCCAGTTGAAAACCTGCTGATGATCGTGCTGCAGGATCCACTTGACGGTCTCACAGCCGGGTCGAAGAACCTCTCCTTCCGTAGACTCCATCAGAAGGCGGTTCAGCTTGGGGAACGTAGCAGCAACAAAGCCAGGGGGGAGGGGCTCAGATCCATGCTCAGCCAAGACAGCCAGCAACTCAACAGCGACCTGCAAGGAATTAGTTAATGGGCCACAGTGGGGGGCAATATCTTACCGTAACCAGAGGGTTGTCCTCCGTAAGGTTAGCAACATCAAAGGCCCCGGTAAGGGTTGGCAAGATCTTGCTGCACAGAGCTGCGTAGGACTCGGGGTTGGAAAGGGTACCGACGATCTCCTCAAACGCCTCAGAGACAATCATCGTAACCTGGAAGTTGCTAGCTCCCAGCTGGGCGAGCCTGAAAAGGAGGTCAACGGACTGCACATCGTTGGAGAGTGCAATACGTGTGTCGATCTTAATAGCAGCGCGGAGAGCCTCGGCAAGTGTGTACAACAGCTCATCCGCATCCTCCATGTCGCTAGGATCCTTGTTGTTCATGTAGGTCTGGATAGAATTGATGATAGGAATCTGTCTGTCGGGGGTGACGCGTCCAGCTCTGACCAAACCTTCAGCGGCCTTGACACAGGCGACCTGAACGACCTCGGACTCCTCGCGGGTGATACAAGTGATGATGCGGTCCAAGAGCTCCACAGGGGTCTCGAAAAACTTGCAGAGGACGCCGGCAACCAAATATCCTCTGGCACCGAGGAGAGGTTCCTGGGGTCTGTTGATGGCATAGTTTACCAACTCCAGATACGCATGAGCGACTTGGTTGGAAATAGGCTTCTGCATGTCATGGAAGTCGCTAGCCAACATGACAAACAGATAGAGGGCCGCCTCCTGGCTGCGCCATGAGCCCTCGCCGGTGAAGAGGGTCTTGGTATAGCCGAATAGACCATCAATCGTCTTCTGGTCAAACCACTCGCCCATCTTGATAAGGAGATCGCCAGCAGCAGTTCGTGCAGTGTAGTTGGCAGTGACGGATGTCTCCTCAGCCAGATACAGGGAGCAGTCAATATCCCACAGATCCTCCTCTTCCCGAGTGACACGCGAGTAGCCAACGAGCATCTTCATAATCTCCATCATCCAAGGCACCTCGTGGGCTGAAGCGTGGCCTTGGAGCTGGCCGTCAAGCTCAGCCTGGACGGGAGGAGCCCTAAAGCACTGGTTCAAGAAATCCAACTCTTCCAGGACGAGGAAGTCCAGAGTATAGGGGAGACTGTCCGAGTCCTCCAGTCGTCCCTGTGCATCCTGGTTGATATAAAGCTGCTCGTGGGGTACTTGCATCAGAGTAAGCTCCTCCCAAACAGCGCGGAAGAAGGTGGTGCACTGGGGAAGGAGAAGGTTGGGGAAAACGCGTCGGATTCTCAGAAGGGTCTTGACAACTTGAAGCTTGAGTGCAATGATGCTGTTCCAGCTATCAGGCTGAGAGGCTTGAGTCAGGTCGGCCTCGGGCAGGCGGCTGGCGAGAACGGTGATGAAAAAAGGGTTCCACTCGGTCAGGAGCTCATCAGCAAAGGCCTTGACCTCCTTGGCGTGATCCTCCTTGATCATGTTCATAAGGTCGAAACATCCTCGGAAAGTGGAAATAGCAAGGGCTCGAAGCATGGGCTTTCGGTTTTCGTCGAGAGCGACCTGAGTCAGGACCTTGGTGATGTCACGAGCCATTGAGAAAAATTGGTCTTCGCTGAGGCTCTCGTCGATGAGGTCACTGAGGACTCTCAATGCACCGTGAACCTGGGCATCGGTACCCGTAGGGATAACAGCGAGGATAGTGGGAAGGAGGTTGGGCCACTGTTCGGGGAAGTCGTGCACAGCAATCTTGCCTGCGGCGTAACTGTGAGAGAGAATCTATTCAGTATTCTGAGGGAGCGTAGGGACTGAGAAAGGGCACAAACCTCGCAGCGAGCTTAACTTTGCGGTCACCCTCAGGACTCAAGCAAAGGTCAAGCAGGACCTGCTTCAACTGGCCCCGAACATCATCAGCGATAGGGAGTGCAGGCTCATCATCAGCCTCGTCGTCGCTCCAGTTCTTCTCGATGAAAATTCGCAAATTACTCAGGGCAGATTGGCGAATGCTTGTATCGATCGAGGCGTGGGAGGCAATGTTGGCGAGGGACAGGGGAAAGGCGGGATTGGAGCGGGCGCGCTTGAGCTCGATCTCGGCCTGCTGTCTGGGACCCTGCTCAGACAGCTGGGTGTTGGCAAGGAGCTGAACCAGCTGGTCCTCCATGTTTGCGGCAAATGCTCAACACAGCGGCAACAGAAGGAGACAAGATATCGAGGGGATGTTGGTAGAGGAGTTCAAGGTCGGCGGGGAGAGAGGCAGGCGGGATAGATTGATGGTGATGGTGGGGGGAGAAACAAAAAGTGGGCTTTTTGTGAATGGGCAGGCGCGCTTTGGTTGCTCAGTTGCTGCCCAGCAGTTGCTTCCGTTTGAATCGCGGGGCAGCTGCGCCTTCACGTGTTTTTTTCTTTTTTTTTCCCATGGATCATTTTCTGTTTCCACGGTGAACCACCTCCTTGGCCTCTCACTAGTCGGGCCTCAAAAGACGACACTAGTCGATTGGAAGAGCACATTCTAAATGAACCATGGCAATGGTTTCGTTTGGCGGCATGGGTAAGGTGAGTGTCTGTGTCACAACAGAGCTTGGCACCGAATCAGACCCGTCGACGACAAGCAACAAGAAATGCTGCGTAATTCGGTTACATCATTTGAAGAATCACATCATGATAACTTGACAAACCTGTGATTCACAACCATCTCTTTGCGACACCGGACTCCGGGCAGTCCAAGCAATGAGTGGTGACCTGCAACGGGAGAGCGTCGCATCGGCAGTTGGCAGCCGAAGCGCGCGTAGATTCCAAGTCAAGGTCGAGTTGCCGAGCTGGCTTCGGGGTGTAGTTTTTCCGTCCGAGAGACAACGCTTCCTTCATGCTCGACGATCAGGGACTGACAGGCTGTTGGTTCAGGGTGCAAGGTCGCGCATCGCATTCATTTGGGGTCGACAAGGATGGGCATGCATCAACAATTAAAGAGCCTACTCCATAGTTATTAGTGTGAATAGCAGCACTTGAGAATACTCGGATGGCCTACCCATCTATTTCATGAAGGATCAAGTGTTGTTCTCGGAGCGTTCTCGGTTGATTCTGCCATTACATCTCGAGTCCCCTCATTGACGGCATCCAAGGATTCGAGCGAGACTGGTCCCCCCTCAGATCTTTTTACAAGGGTCTTCTCCTCTCCGCCAGGGATGGCAGCCTTCCAATTGCGAGGGCGCCATGTCGTATGAGGTTGGTCGACGGTCCCCAATTGAGCGAGGTGGCCAGGAAGCCGGCAAGACGAGACGCACCACTGATGCCATGGTTGCTTTGCCTGGTACGATAAGTAACGTATTGATGGGGCTCGTAGCAAAATTTGAATAAAATTCTGCTTCACGAGCTGGCACGTGGCTCAGTTGAGAAAAATATGTTTAATGTATACTACCCTGCGGCGAAACGATCTCGGTATCCGATGGAGGCTTGATTAGCCTGAAGAGGCTTGTTGAGGAGGCTGTTGAATCTCAAGCCATGCAGAAGTCACCCAAGAGCTTCCAATGCCAGAATGTCAAGACGCTGTCAGACTCCAGGTCCGGACCGGAGAGATGGATGGCATGAGGCCATGTTCGGAAAGAATCCGGAATAAGATCTTGAGTAAAATTACCTAGATTTTTACAAATCCGAGGGGATACATTGACTTTCAAGCCCCAGCGATAGATATGCAGATAAATGCTGGCATCACCTCCAGGTTCCAAGAGTTTGGATAAGATGGATGAGTTGACTCGATGAGATCGAGTAATACCTTTCTTCGCAGGGAGGCTAAGATTATTTAGGTGCGACGCTGCAGCATCTTAGCCGTGTCGTTGCGCCGATAAGAAGCAAATCTGGCCAATCGTAGATCTCCATTTACGCCATACCGGGGAAGCCGCCCCTCACGGCATGGCTCTTGCCTGTCCGGCTCTGATAGCGGCCTGGGGCCTGGGGCATGTGCAGGTCATCCAGGCGGCCACTAAACACCCGCTTCCACGCTTGTTTGTTCCAATTTATCTGCCCTTGGTTTTACAGCACTTCATCCCGTTCTCGGCGCTTTTACTGTTTGTGAGGAGACATCGAGAGACATGATATCACACTGTCAACCTGAGCTGAACCTTGCCTCAATGACGATTCTCTGTTCTCACTGGACATGTCCTGGTGGGGGTTCCTCCACCCCGACACTTGGGACCCCGGTCACATCGTGTTGTGGCTACAATCTCTTCAACCTACTACACGGTCCCAAACCATGTCTCTTGGAGTGACCTGGAGTGTCGGTGGCAATAGGCTCGGATTCGGCTTTGCTATTCAGTGACTGCTCTGGTGAACCTTCAATGGGTGTTTGTCTGCTTCTTCATGGCCATCATGGCACAAAAACCACTTTACCTTTCAAGAGCTGACGACCACTTACCCAAAACGCTATAGGTGCGTCTCCCATGCGGAGGGATCGACCATCCTTCGTTCGACAATCCACACCCAGTGGCCGCCGGCGATGGTCCCAGCGCGCGGTTCATCGGGTAGCTATCTGCAACGGCCAGGTCTGGTCTGGGGATGGATGGCCAGACTGATAGCGGCGGCTGATAACCTTCTCCATCAGATGGGGTCCCGTCTTGTCTCCCCTTGCTCCGCGGCACTCGACCATCAAGCCATAAATACCGGCCAGTGCCCTCCACATTGAGACCTCCAAGACACTGAGACAGTGGAGAACCTCCAACTGGTTACCCTTGCTCTTTGACAAGCAAACACTCACATCCTTCTCTTCTTGGTGACACTGGATCTCATCCAATCTACCCATCTTTCGTGTCACCTGCACGTCATCACCCCTCCTCCAAGGCAGACCCTTCTTGTCGTGGTTTTAAGCTTTTTCTAGAACCCTTTCGCTGCAGTTTCGTCTGCACCATCTTCTAGACTGCTTCCAATCTCGTCGTTTCTGTTTTATCCCTCCACCACCTCGTTTTGGCGTCATGGCGAGCGGCTCCAAGTCCTGGGCTGACAGGCTCGCCGTCGAGTCTGAACCCGGCTTGACGAGTACCCAGCTTATGGTATGAAGATATTCTATACCTTTGCGTTCCTATGGGACGTACATAGGTTCAATTGATGAGACAGAGCTGTGCTGAACTCTTATGCAGCTCACCAACCACGATCTTAAACCGGTCGAGAAGGAACGCCGTCAATGGGGCGCCTGGAACTTTGTCGGCTTCTGGATCGCCGATTCCTTCAACATCAACACCTGGATGATCTCTTCGTCCATGATTGTTGCTGGCCTCTCGTGGTGGCAGGCATGGCTGTGCGTCTGGATCGGCTATAGCATCACTGGTATTTTTGTCGCCATGAATGCTCGTGTCGGTGCCATGTACCACATTGGTTTCCCAGTCGCCAACAGAGCTGCCTTTGGTATCTGGGGAAGTTTGTGGCCTGTCCTGAACCGTGCCGCTATGGGTATGCTCAATCTTGTTTCTGTTTCGCCGCTCGTCACTAACATCACCAATAGCCTGCGTTTGGTACGGAGTCCAAAGTTACATCGGAGGCAACTGTGTCTATCTCATGATCCGCTCCATCTGGAAGTCCTGGGCAGACATTCCCAACACTTTCAGCAAAGACTCGGGAACGACCACAGCTGACTTCGTCTCCTTCTTCCTCTTCTGGGTCGGCTCTCTTCCAGCAATCTGGTTCCCCGTCCACAAGATCCGCCATCTTTTCACCGTCAAGGCATATGTGGTCCCTGTTGCTGGAATTGCTTTCCTTGCTTGGACCATTTCTAAAGCTGGCGGCATTGGTCCCATTATCAAGACCTCTAACAAGGTTCACGGTAGTGAGTTGGCATGGCAGATTGTTAAGGGCATCATGTCCTCTATTGCCAACTTCGCGACCCTCATCGTCAATGGTAGCGACTTTTCTCGTTTCGCCCGAAAGCCCAGAGATGCGCTCTGGTCCCAGGTCATCACCATCCCGATCGGCTTCGCCCTCACCTCCTTCATCGGAATCATCGTCTCATCGGCCTCTTCCGTCATGTACAAGGAGCCTATCTGGAATCCCCTTGACCTGCTCGACAAGTTCATCGACGACGGTGGCTCCGCTGAGCGTTTTGGAGTCTTTGTCATCGCCATGGCTTTCACCCTTGCGCAGCTTGGTACCAACATCGCCGCCAACTCCGTCTCTGCTGGTACTGACATGACGGCTCTGCTTCCTCGATGGATCGACATTCGCCGCGGAGGATACATCTGCGCTGTCATTGGTTTCGCCATCTGCCCTTGGCAACTGCTCAAGGACAGCAACCAGTTTACCACTTATCTTTCCGCCTACAGTGTGTTCCTTAGCTCCATCGCTGGAGTCATGGTATCCGACTACTACCTCGTGCGAAAGGGATATCTCGAGCTCAAGGAACTCTACGATGGTCGCAAGGAGGGACCTTACTACTACACTTTCGGTATTCATTGGCGCGGATACGCCGCTTACATTGCCGGTATCCTGATCAATGTTGTCGGTTTCGCCGGTGCCGTCGGCCAGACCGTACCCAAGGGAGCTACCTATATCTACAACGTCAACTACTTCTGCGGTTTCCTGATCTCGCTCAGCGTGTACTGGAGCCTGTGCAAGATTTTCCCGATCCCCGCGACGAGCAGCCGCTGGATGGAGGTTGGCGACGAGATTGACGACTTGCGAGTTGGCTACGACACTGGAAGCCAGAATTACGACGAGGAGCATGTTACGGACCAACCACCTAAAGTGGCTGATGATGTGAAGCATTTCTGAGTTATGGTGTATGAGCGTGATGATTGGAATAGGTTATGTGAGCGATGTCTGTCGTTAGAATGATTTAGTTGAAGGATATACCGTTTTGTTGGCTATGAGCCCTGATTGAACTTTATTTCTCTCATGATTTGGCGTGTTTGTGCTTTGTGCTTGAGCGTACTTTCTGGGTGTTGTTGTTTCCTGCGCCTCCATCTATTTGCTAGAGATACAAGGGATCCCACGCAGAAATTAGGTTAGATGTGTATATACAAGACCTATTCACATAGAGAGTTGGTTTCTACTTTGTGGGGCTTGTTGCCATCTAATAGCCCATAGAACAAGAGCTTCAATCCAGCAGTTGAGGGTATCAATCATGATGAAAACCCGGGCCAACATTGGCAGACTGGCTACGGCAATTGTATTCTTCTCAGAGTTATTTTGTTCTTACATTCAACTTGGTAACTGGGCTACACTTTCGTCTATAGTTCCTTCATGATTCAAGATGATAAAGTGTGCTAGGGTATGTGGCGCCACGTCTGAGAACCGGTATCCACCATGGCGCACCTCCACGTCCTCTTAACCATTATTTCATGAGCCGATCCCCAAGCCCCGTTGGCTCAGTGGTAAAGCGTATCACTAGTAATTCAACGACATGATAAGATCACTGGTTCGATTCCAGTACGGGGCATCACCATCATCAAGTGATCAGATACATCTGATCGCGCTCTTTTTACGCTTTCGTATCATCAGTTGGTGATGCTTTGTGGTGGTGTTGAGGCTTTGATCACCTTTTTTTTATGTGTGTTGCATTAGAACGGCTCGGCACGTGCGACCTTATCTGGCTTAAGGTTGGGGCGGGATGACGTTGGGGTGCAGGGTGGTTGGTGCTGTCTTCTTAAGATCGGAAGCAGCGGAACGTGGAAGAACAAATGAACTTGTACTCCTCTTCGATTTCACAGCGAGGGTCTGGTTATATTGCTAACGAGTACTATAGTGGGTTAAAACTACACTATTTTAACTGTTTATCCATACATTGTACTTGCGTCGCTTCTTTTGACTTGCTCCTCTGGCACCAACAACATTGATTTCCCGTTTATATCAGTGACTTCCAATACAGCTGGGAAATGTTAAAAACCGCTTGCCTTGCGCCGAGCGATGAGTGATCATTGTTTCTGTGGTCATAGCATCGCTGTATTCAGCAATCCACTCAACCCCTAAGCCATTGGCAAGCCTATTAACCATCGACGAGATACCAGCTTTCCCTGGATCTTCTGACCACATGTTGCTCTTGGGCCTCGTCCCGTCACTCAAGAATTTACCACTCCCCCTCTCCGTGTAGGCAGCAGGCTCTTCCAGGCAGCTTCAATAGGTGTGGGCGGGATTACCCAGTCTGTCCTGACTTTTTGCTTATGAGTTTCAACTCCTCAGTCGGTACATGTCGGTGGAATCGACAGTAAGGGAGAATATGAAAGTCTTTGAGGTATTGCCAGCAGCTGCGCTAGGGACTTGATCAAGAGTTACCCCAGTTCCCCTCATCCGTGTGTTTTGCGGTCTTCATAGTCAATATCCCAGCCCCCACGTCGCCGACTGATCTTGCCAATTTGCGGCGTCTCGTAGGTGCGATTTAGGTGCATGCCGTGTCATCAGCTGCTTGTCAGGGATCATATATGGCCATCTCAAAAAGCCCTCCCATTGCTATTGTTGACCATCAACACACTCTACGCATGCTATTTCTGAGTATATATAGTATTGTTCGCACCACAAACAGACTGTTGGCCAGGATGTAAGAGCGGTGGGTAGTAGTTCCGCTCTGTTTCCCCTTGTGACCGGGCAACAAACGCGTGCGAGGGAGAATTAAGGAGCGTTGCATTGCCGACTTTGTTGATAGAGCCAAGCGTTGATATGGGTTCTCAAACATGCCATGTTAGTGATTATATAGGTATGAATGTTTTGTTAGGAGGAGCAGTTACCGTGAAGTTCCTGCTCCCAACATGCTACCCTTTTTGGAGGGACAACCTAGAAAGAGCTTGCCTGACCCGAGACCTCGATAGAGAGCCGACCTGTGACTTGTATATATGGAGGTAATAAGTCGATAGCTTGTGAAGCCTAGGATACTGAAGTGAAGGTCTTCACGGCCGCCTCACACTTGGGCATGATGAAAACCTTGTCACTTGGTCCTCATGGAAAACTGGCATCTATCACGGAACCGAGGACAGTTCTTCTTCTCGCGAGCTACTTTCGTTTCCTAGCAGGAGTCGAATGCGCGGAGCCCTGAGTATAAAGTCTTGGTGCTATAATGTGGATAGCCAGCAGAATGAGGCAAGACACCATGTTCCTTCCCAGTCGTTTGATTCAATCTTGGCAGTAGGTGTATATATACAAGAGAAGACCGGACTAGTTTGGATCGATCCTCAACCTCTAGGTCTTGAGAGTTTGTTGAAGTGCCTTGAAAAAAAAAACCCTGCTACTATAGTATCGCAATGGTGGTTTCTGGAACAGCCTTGCCATGAAAGCCAAGGCGAAATACCACGAGAGTTTCTCAGCCTGGGCCATTGGCACATTCATTGGTGCGATTCAATGACTCGCGGGCGAGTGTAACCGCTTCTTGGGGTGGTATATACGTATTCTTGAGCCGGACAGAAGACGCCAGAGCCCGTCATAGGCTGCGGTTGATGAAAATTCCACCATCTCATAACAGATAGTACAAGAGAATGTACAGGATATGGCTAGACCAGGTGCAAGAAGCGTCTTGAGCGCTGGCCAGAATGATGTCTGTGGTCAATTAAGAGTTTCATTTTGACAACCATGTATATATATAAAGAGAGCTTGTGTTGGGAGGGAGAATTATATACACAAATAATAGAAAACTGTGTCTTCCACGCCCGGCAAACCCAATCTCATCAATTTCCACAAGGTCAGGGAGACAGCTGTGACTTGAGCTGTCGCTCATTCTAAAGTGAGGTTCAACTGACGTGGACGGCTGTTTCTCAAAGGAGGCCTGGAGAGGCTGATGGCCCCGCGGGACTCTAGTAGGGCGAGGTCGTTGGAAGGATGAAGTTGACATTCCGGGTTTGAGGAAAGCTGTTCAAAGTGACAGTGAATCCTTGAAAAGAACTGAAAGATCCAGATTTTATATATGGTCGGAGCCAGTCGTTTAGTATAGGTAATCATGCCAGCAGAGCGGCCACACACAGTGATCCATCCGTTCCCAGAATGCTTCCGGGTTTGGCACACAGCAATATGCTGTGGAGAACTGGTGGCCGACCTTCTAAAGACCTTCTCTTCTTCAGAAAGCTCATATAGTATACTGTGTTTGAATCGACAAGGAAAGTTGCGACCACGAATTGTATCCCGAATAGGTGAGGCTTGGTGAGTGGCTGGCTAGGTTGTCTTGAACCCATTCATGCCATTCAGTTTCCCAATCCGACGGGTTTGAATGATGTATGCGAAGTCTTGTGAAGCATTTATCCACCAGGCGCCACCAATAGCTTTCCAAGGTGCTGACGCGCTTCACTGTCAGCCATGTAGCACTTTGCTATTTCGTTCTCCATGAAGAGGATTGGCTGACACCAGGCTAAGAAGCTTCAAGTTCATGACGCGGCACGATGGGTGAAGAGCTGAAGATATATCGTGTGAAGCGGCAATACAGAGCTTTAGACAGGCCATCAGAGTTGCCTTCAAATCTTTACCATCTGATTTGCTGAAAATAGTTCAAGACTGGCCTCACCAATCAAGTGGCACAAGAATCTCGATACCTTTCGCCAGGAGGTCACTCTATGCACCAGGGTATATATAGAAAGGCGGAACCCCCCTCCAGTACATCCATATTCATCTGGGCCATGGCCATGCAGTGGACGCTACTGACAGGAGCCTGTCCGTTCTCTTGGCCGAGCAGGCATGGGCTTCAGGCTTGGTAGAAGTCAGCGACCCCCGAACCCCCCCTTAGTATGCTCCCATTGGCCCCCGAGAGAAAGGAACTGTTGTGTAGACCTGAGCTGTTTAGAGCTTTTGCGTTGAACTGGAACTCATTTATGTAGATCTAGTATGCTTTTGTGCATTCCCACTCGTGAAAGGCCTGCGCGTGGGATTCAAGGGGAGCAGTGAGTTGCCTTCTTAACTGCACCACCTTCTCCGGCGAAGGTAGGTTCATTATATATCCGGTGATAGATGGTGAGGGTATAGGTAAGATGTACCGTGTGGAAGTTCAAAAGAAAGAAGAGAGACTTGTGTCGTCAATGATTAGTTCTCGAACCTCGCTATAAGGAGAGGTCTAAATGTTCGTATATAACCGAAAGGGTGTTTGTGTGAATGTATATTTAAGGACGATTATCATCGCCACCGAGCTGATGATATCCTGTCCATGCATCAAAGGGGTCTGGAGGATGAACAAAGTTGAGACATGTTGCAAGGATCCAGGAGAAGGCGGATTAGAAGAGCAAGGCACTGGGTATTTATATTCATCAAGTTTGCTTAGCCTTTCCTCGTGTAGTGAGTGATGTGTTTATTTTGTCTGATGCTATTATTTACCATGCTGATATGTGGTTTAGCAACATTTGGCAACATGTCAACAAGCATCACCGTAGACAGTTTGTCAAGATTTAAATACTCTAATTTTCTCTTCTGCAACGACACGCCAAGTACAATCTGCCCATCATCTCCTCCCCAAAAACAACTCCATCAAGCAAATCTCTGTCAAACACGGTCCCTGAGTGAACGGCGACGCCGATCCAAGCAAGGAGCCCCCCCCCCCCGGGGGCCTGCCTCTCAGCGGGCTCGGTTTTGGGAAGTAGTGCGACCCTATCCATCGAAAAGGGTTTCCAGCATGTCTCCTGCTGTCGCTCGATCGTCGGGCTTCTCAATTACCATGTCTCGGAGCCCTCGAAGCCTGCCGTTGGCCACTTCCCTGATTACCACGAGTCTCTCCAAATAATCTTTACCCTGTAACTTCTCCCGAAAGCTGTCTGCATCCATGGCATATGCGAGAGTAACAAAGAGGGACCAAATGTCCATCTTGGTCGTCTGAGGCTGACCTATGATCAGACGTATTTCGGGCGCCATGTACATATCGGATCCAGCCTCTGTCCGAGCTAGGTCCACAGTGTTTGCAAGGCCGAAATCTGCAAGCTGGTATAGATATTTTCCATCTGGTAGCGGAGTGTAGAGGATGTTGTCAGGTTTGACATCACGATGAACGATGCCATGGCTGTCGAGGCAATCAAGTGCCTGGAGCATCTGATGAAGGAACGGGCGGGCCGAAGCTGGTTCTGTTGTAAAGGGTTCCTCCTTGATTATCAGGGATTGGACACTTCCGGTTTTGACTGGCATGAAGATTTCGAAATACCCGTCGTTTGTCTCTTGAGACGTTATGAGTTCTATAATGTTCCTCTGGTGCTTTTAGCTGGTGTTCCATAAGACAGATGTCGCGTGGGCTTTCTTACATGGGAAAGGATAGATAACAAATCTGCTTCTCGTCTCATCGCAGCGTAGGCGACCTGAGCAAGAGGCCGCACCACTCGTTTCATGGCCAGATACTCGCCAGTATCGACGTTGACGACCTTCCAAACACTTCCAAATGCTCCACTTCCGAGATCCTTTCGTTCCAAGTATCTAATCGGGGGAACTGGATGAAATGACACGGAAGTCGGCGGCTCGTCCCGAGCATGGGAGGGATTGCCTACTTTGTTGTCGATATACTGACGGAGCATGTGCTCTTCAACATTGTGCCAATGAATTTTGAATTCATACAGATCGCAAGCCGTTCCACCAATGCCAAACTGTTGATTGATCTCCCGGTCGATAAGGACACTGCGGTGAGGGTGTCTTATACTGAAGGTCTTCTCTTCCAGCCCGGAAGGCTGGGTCGTGCTGTCTTTCGATTGGTCTTGGAGCATTACCTCCTCGTTGTTTTGCCCATGAAGCTTGAAAGAGCAATGGGGGTCAGAGACAGCAGAGTTATCGATTTTTATATCGCCTGTGCGACCGATAGTGGCAAGAATGTAGCCTGACGTTGGGCTGGTATGAAAACCGATCTCTAGCCCCTGAACCATAAAATTCGGGTTGCTCGGGTTGGGACAGAAAGACGAGACGAGATGGGTATTGTGACGATTCGCGAGAACGCTTCTGGCCCGCTTGTTCAGTGGCTCAAGTGAAAATAAAGCTTGGGGATGAGGGCCGTTCGGAGGCATGGCGAAGGACAAGGCTTCCCATGAGAGGGCTGACTGTGTACCAACGACAAGAACAAACAAGTGACGGAAAAGGTAATGGTGGCAGGAGGTTTAACTTTTAAAAGACCACCATACGGACCCAGCTTTTCACTTTGAATGTCTGTTGGGACCAGAAGCCCCTGACCGCCTTTCGCGTTTGCAAGATTTCTTTGTTCTTCCCGGTGGCGCGTTTGAGCCCCCCCCTCTAAGCCCCCTTTCATTCTCTCACCGTTCTCAGCAACACGGGTAAACGGCGTCTTGGCCAAATATTCTTTGTTTTGCCCCTGCTATACATTACCTAGCCTCTGGTCAACTTCGTTTGCCCCCATCTGACATGTCTCATCAACATTGTGACCATGTCATCGTTCCCCAGCAACACTAAGCCGCCCACCCTACCACAGGGCATTGAAGACCTTCAACAGGGACAAATCAACCCTCGGCAGCCAGGGCCAGCTGAAACCATGCGGTCCCCAGTCTCAAGCCCCAGTGACGTCGGAAAGGATGGGATTGTACGACACTTCTGGCCAACTTACAAAACAAGGCCGTTTGAACAGTTCAGTGCTCAAGCTGAATGGGAGCTACATAAGCTCAAACACCAGAGACATTGTATGGCAGCAGGTCGAAGACAGACACAGCCTTGGGATGACTATTTCAGTATTCGGGGCAACGCCTATAACAACGTTCGAAACTATTGGATAGAACAGGGCATCTGGAGGAAAGCATGGGATGAACCCTGGGCCAAGGAAGGAGAGTTCCGAATTCGCGAACCATACCCTCGTTTCTGCAAACCGGATGCGACTAGGTCGCGGCCAGGCTCTATTTGGGGCCATGAGGATGGAGGCCCAGAGCCAGACGCTGCACGAGAGTTCGGGCCGGATCCGTATCGTACGGTTACCCCTTGGGTGAAGGTAAAACATGTGGGCTCCGAGATACTACATCCCATCATGTTTGTTCAAGAAGCGCTGGAGGGCCCCAATTACCTGATTCCGTATCCCACGGCTCCCAATTCTGAAGCGTCTCGTCCCTACCGTCAGTTCTTGTATCAGATTGTCAAGGAGCGTGAGTGGGTAAAAGATGAGATGAACTTTCAAATACGCCATTACGACGTCGATCTCGATGCCATGGCCTACGAAACTGTCAAGCACAACTGGACCGAGAGTGGCCTCTGGAATCCCGAGTGGAAAGAGCTACCGGGAGGTACTTGGCTTCATGAAGATCCCATCCAAGAAGAGGATAAAGTGGAATCCTGCGCCGACGGCACTCAGGGCTCCCAGGTGCAAGACCAACCCCCTAAAAGACATGGCGAGGCATTCGAGGGAGGCGGGAAATCGAAACTTGGCAAAAGGAAAAGCGATCCCTTTGACGAGAAATCACCAAAACGGCCGAGGCGCAACCCTCGACGCTCTACCCAGGGAGCATCAGGCCCTGCTGGCACAGACAAAGAATCCCCCGCCCCGAAAGGTGTCATTATAAAGCTTGAGCAATTCGACAAAGGGGGAAATGTCGAAGCTGTCTCCAATCTGAACTACCGCAGCCCTGGGATTGTAAAAAAGGAAGGGCAGCAGATTTTTGAAGGGAGTGGTGTATCGACCTCTGGGCAGACGAGATCTGCAAAGCGAGGCCGTCCAAGACGAGGCGATCAGCAAGACAAGTCGGAAAGTCCAAAGAGACGAAAGAAGAGTGGCAAGCATGGTCGAGGCAAAAAGTAGAGAGGCGGTATCAAGTGCGGATTTATCATCTTAAACTTGTGTTTTGGGGGACTCGTTCGTTTATTTGACTGTTGGAGTTTGTCATGTTTATCTGTTTAGTGAATTGAGGAGTTGCAGTTCATCATACTTGGACATAAGTGCAATCTGCCCAGAAGCCCCCAACCTTTAAACTAACGTCATTTCTTTATAGCTTTACCACTTCGACCCCAAGTAGAATTACCCAAGGCTACTCACTACATACCTATCCCAAAAAGATAGCCTGTCTAAATAGCACCATCATGAGTGCTCTCGGCAACGGGGTATCACAACGTCAAAAATATGAGCAGAGGGCAAAAGAGCAAGCTTCGTTGAATCGCCTGCCCCGTACTGGAATCGAACCAGTGATCTTATCATTACTAGTGATACGCTTTACCACTGAGCCAACGGGGCTTTAGAGGTGATTCCTCGCTTGTTGAGTGGCGGTTCCATGTTGGTATTGATAAATCCCGCACTTGTGTGGGGTAAGGGGCGAACCCCTTTTCACACCACGTTCAGATGAGACCAGAGTCATGATATGAAATTGCCTCTGAACGCAAAGTCTTTGCCCAGAAGTAATGCTCATAACTTGAGCTTATCGCTTATGAGTCAGAGTGCAGTTTATTTAAAATGTTACGAACAATTGTCATTAACCCCTATATTAACCCTTAATGCTATCTACCCTAAGCTTCCAGTCTTTTCCCACGTTGGAATACCCATGAGCTCCAACTATTATATCCGTCTCTGAGTATCGCCCCAAATGAGTCTATCTATAACTTTTCAAATCCTGTCTTTGCCCTGTTTTCATGAATCATAACCTTGCAATGCCCCTAAAACAAACCCTAATAAGCAACCAAACTTTTGACCCAACAAACCAATACTTTTCCTAAACAAAATCCTTGAGAACATCGTGAATGCGAACTACTTTTACCTCCACCTCTACATCCTTCTTTTCAACCGTGTCGGTGCCCTTTCGTTCCTCTTCATCTCGCTCGTTGACAGCCTCCTCGTTAATGCTCAACTGATCCGAGGGTGTGGCGAAAACAGAAGGGCTCTCAGTCTCGGAGAGGTCAGATTCCAAATCAGCCTTCTTGGATTTGGGCTTCTCGACATTTTCACAGCCAGCCTTGGGGAGCTTGATGAAGAAGTCCAGGATGAGAGCTAGGCATGCTAGACCGAAAGCAATCCAAAAGACGCCCTTGTGTTGGGCCTTCAGATCCCAGCCCTTTGATTCAAACACACCAACCACCACGGCGATGATGGCGAGGAGGAATGCGCTGGCAAGATATGAAGCAACAAAGATCAAGGCGCCTGCCAAACCAAGGAGGTGGCGTGGTAGGGTCGAGGTCATGAAGACGTTGCCGATTGCTGAAAGAACCGAGATGCATGCTCCCTCAGCCATGAGGGCTGGGAATACCCAAGCCCAGTAGCTAGGGCTGTTGGGCATGAGGGCGAAAAGCAAGATGGCGACGACCTTAGCTACTCCACAAAGGATGAGGATGATTTGACCTGAGAGGATGTGGAGAAGGAGGCCACTGGAGATAGACAAGACCATGCCACCCGCAGCCCAGGGGGCAAACCACACAGAGGCAGTCATGGGATCCTTTCCAAGAACAGACTTGATACTGAGTGTGTTAGTCAAGGCAACAGAGTGTAGTGAGGGGGAGCCTTACTAAAAGTTGGCATAGAAGAGAAACACCGAGTAAACACCAAACTTCAAGGACAAGATGCCCAGCATCTTCTTCATACCCTTAACCTGGAAGATCTCTGGTGGGACCAGCGGCGCAGAAGCCACCCAACCCTCCACAAAGACGGCTGCAATAAGAAATGCGCAACCAACAACGAGAGTTGCGATGATGTGTGGCGCGGTCCAGCCATAGCGACGACTATCCGTGATAGCGTAGATGACCAGAAGAAGACCAGGAACCAGAGTGCCGATGCCCCACCAGTCCATGGTATTGCCTCCCTTCCTAGCCTCAGCATAGTCACGGGGCGATGCCCAAAGTGAGATGCAAACAGCGGGAGTCAAGATCATGGTGATCAGCCAAAAGTACCAGCCCCAGGTGAGGTACTGCTGAACCATGCCTCCACACATGGTCCCAAGGAAGAACATGACCGGGACCATGGCACCATACAGGCTGAACACGAGGTTCTTCCGGGGACCTGGGCGATAGGTGCGTCCGATCAAGGAGACACCGGCGGGCAGAAAGGCTGCGGCTCCGAGACCCTGCATCGCGCGGCAGAAGACAAGCATGAAGAAGGTCTTGCTGAAACCTGTGACGACAGACCAGGCGACAACCCATAGAATACCCACATGGAAAAGCAGATAGCCGCCAAACATGTCAACCAACCTGGCGCAGGGGAACAGGAACGAGCCGGCCACAAGGGTGATGACACTGGAGAGCCATGTCTGAGAGTCCTGAGGGATGTTCAAGGCATCAGAGATTCCGGGAATAAGGATCTGGAAGCCGCCGACAAAGAATTCCTTCAAATCGTTAGCCAAGCTCTGCATATAGATGATAAGAAGCATACCGTGGCTGCAAGAGATGTCACCATAGACGCGACAAATGCCACCTCAGTCCATGTTGACTTGAATACTTCAGGCCGTTGTCGTCCCAACCTCGCAAGGTCAAACTCTTCTGGGATCTCTTCAATAGTGATCCGAGTGTCTGCCTCTTTCGAGTTGTTGTTGGGTACCATATCTCCAAGTGGGCTGTATGTCAGAATGGCTGTAAACCCCTGAGGCTGGCAAATCGATCTGTCTGGATCAAGCTGAGAAAAAGAAGAGCCGAAGCAGCGGATGATGGACTTTGCTCAGTAATATTAAATATTAAAAGACAAATGTGTAGTTATGCAAGTAACTGACGAGTTTGCGGAGGAGGAGAATAGCGTTTCGGAGAGTCCTTGTTGTGAGTCGACCGTTGAGAGATCGAGATGCTCAAGCTTCACTGATCCGTTACTGATATCATCGTGATAATTGAGAGCCTTCATTCCAACTCTTTATACTCTTCCTCATCCCACTTGATTTAGCCATGGCGTGGACCAGACTCGCGATATCGCAACACGTTGTGGGCATGCCATCTCGGTCTGGACGGACTTGACGATGTTTCCAAGGGCCGTGGAACGAGAATTCTCAGGCCGTAGCGGTGAGATCAACGCAAAAGATGCTTTCTGCTTTCCTATTTTGGGGAGCTCCAGAGTCTGGCCTCGGGGCCATCTCCACCAGATGGCGACGCGTCGCCACAATGTGTCATATTAAGAAGATGGTGGGAGGAGCAAGGCGTCAATGTGTCATGGAAGCGAACCCAATGAAGGGAGGTGAACAACGGTGAAAGGGGAAGTAAAAAAAAATTGAACTATCGTGAAGTCCGTTGTCGCAATATTGTGGTGGAGTTGCGGAGGAGCATGTGGAGGTAGATGGAAGGATGAGAAGTCAGGGCTCTGCCTCGTGGGCCAAGGAGACGATCACAAGCGCAAGCAAGCTTTTCTCAAGCGAACAAACTACCATGATGCCAGTCAGTTCATTTGCAGACCAAGCCGGAGTTGATACGCCGATGGACGGGACGGGGGGAGTTGTGATAGCAGAGCCGCGCTGAGTAACGCCAGCCACAGCTGCGAACCATGATTAAACCATCAAGGGCGACGGGTCTAAACTGGGTACTGTAGTCAGTGTCAGGCATCGTTGTCCAGAGCCAAAAAGAAAAGGCATCAAGCTCCTCATCGCAATTCTGGGTCCGGAGACGCGACGAGTGACAGCTGATTTCCTCTTTTGGCGTGGTTGTGTGCTCTGGCTGGACGGCCTGGGCACAGCCCACAATGACAAGCTTTCTGCGAGCTCTGATGGAAGGTCCATGATGCAGGTCCCGGAGCTTCGGCTGCACGGTATGTCGTTTCCTTTCCGCATTGGGGCAGGACGGCATCGGCCGTAGTCGGGATTTGGCGGAGGTCGATGGTTGGTGCGAGGCGTGCCGTGTCAGAGGGTGTCGATGCTCGCCAGGCCAGGGCGTCCAAGTTGAATGGCAAGCAAGCAAGGGCATGCATTGCTGCTGGCGTGTCGCCAACGTGGGGCGGCGGCTCTCAAAGAGGTTGCGGAGAGCAGTGCAGAGCTAGGCGACGAGACGAGGGGTGAGGCGAGGCGATACCTGGGATCGACTGGCATTGGTAGGTTCTGTCATGGGGTTAACTTGACGTGAGGTGATTACATACAACGTGGTATACATGATCGCATCGTGAGCCTCCATTGGAGTCGAGTCATGGGATCTGATGCGTGCCTGCACCTGCCCTAGAAAGTTGATAGGTACCTACTGTAGGGAAGGAAGGGCCAAGGTTTAGGAAAAACGTGCCCGATCTTGGATCTTAGTTCATTTTGGTTGCGCCTGCCGTCTAAGGTCATCCATTCATTCCTTCTCCAACTCGAGGAAGGTTCTCCTCAAGACCAAAAATACTACCTGCCTGCCTACCTACCCCTCCACTTGTTCCCCTCCATCTGTTCCCGCTCCCCTCTTCTTTCTCCCTCCGCGTCTTCCACGACACGCTACCATTTCTTCTATCGTCATCATCATCGATTCTTTCTTTTACATCAACCTACCCACCTCGTCTCCATCTTCCCCTCGTTCGCCTTTCTTCATCCACCCACGACAAGACCAGATCATCATGAACCTTCTGTAGTCTCGAGCCCCCCTCGTTGCTCCCAACCGCTGTCCGCACCGAAAAGAGCCCGCCCTAGCTATCTGGCTGCTCAGTCAGCGCCCGGCGCATGCCGCCAAGCAACACCAAACCGTGTCACAACTGCCGTCGTCGACGCCTGCGCTGCGACCGCTCGTGGCCGACATGCCACAAGTGCGCGGTCTCGGGGCAGGAATGCCTCGGGTATGGCAAGGTCTTCGTCTGGACACAAGGCATTGACTCTCAGGGCAATGTCAACCCGCCGCCCGGTCGGAGGATACCCGATGATGGGGATGCTTCCGGTTCCTCCTCTCTCAGCGTTTCGCCGTCTCCTCCGGGCCAACAGCCGGGTCATGGCCTGCCCCGTCCCCAGCCTAGGCCAGATCCCAGTGACCAGCACCCACTGGCCCAGCTAGTCCAGCGAGCTAGAGAGCAGGCCGCGCAGCAGATGAACCGGCAGCAGTCTCCCCAGGCCGACTCGCCCTTGCAACCACCGGGAGCTCTTACCGATCCACTGTTCCAGGACCTCGACCACACCTCACGATACTATCTATCCCACTGTCAGTCCACCCAACAGTGGCGTTTCCCCTCTCATCTCTGTCAGTCACGCTAACGCATGTGCCAGTTTCTGAGAGGGTCTGCAAAGATCTCGTGGTGCGAGACACACCCGAGGACAACCCGTTTCGCGAGTTGCTCCCATTGACGCGGAAGCATCCGCTTCTTCTGCAGATTCTCGTTGCGACATCAGCCATTCATTGGTCCAACATCTTCCGCCGTGTCAGCGACATCCCTCCCGGCCTCTCGGATCCGGGTGGCTACCTCTCCCAGCTTAGATCGAGAGACCTCGTGACACGGCAAGCCCTCATTGATGCATTGACAGCCAAGCAGAAGGCCATGAGCCACCTTCGCGAGGTGCTTGACACCCTTGACCCTGCCGGCAGTGAGGTGGCTCTGGCCGCTATGCACTTCTTTATCAAGTTCGATCTGATTGATCTTGACAAGTCGGACAACCAGAGCTGGAGGGCCCACCTCGAGGGCGCCACAAGTATCATGGCGTTGCTCAACCCAGATAGCAACACGGATGCATCCAGTAGGATGCTACGGGACCGTGTGATTACCGACAGCTTCATGTAAGTCCTTCATCCGAACACCACCAACACTGCTAACCCATGTAGTTACAACATCCTGGGCTCGACTTTGACATCGGGAGGTCTCGCTGCCCGTGTTGCCCGACAAGCTTTCCAGTTCCTGCCTGTGATGAAGCGGGTCGAGTTGACCAATTCCCTGTCATGTCCACCGGATATCCTGAATATCATCTTGACTGCATCTCAGCTGTCCCACCAGACGCCATGGACCGACCAGTCCCTTACAGCAGCCGATGAGGCGCTTGCCCTGATTGATCAAGCGCTTGCTGTCGACATTGGGGCATGGGCCGACTATCTCCGACAAAACAATGTCACCATGGACCTCGAAAGCCGAGTGCACCTGGCGGCGGCACACCGGTCAGCCGCTTGCCTCTACATTCTGCAAGCGCTACCTTTGGTACGATCTATGAGGACGATTGACACGGACCTTCTCCTGCAAGACACACTAAGCCACTTGGCTGCAATTGGTGAAGATGATGTCTACTTTAAAGCTTCATCGTGGCCAACTTTTATTGCTGGAGCTGAGACGCGTGATCCGGAAAAGCGTACGTGGACCATGACACGGCTCTTGTCGATCTGGGATATTTGCCCATGGGGTTATCTCTTTACGGCCATTGAGATGCTCAAGGCGGCGTGGGCCATGCAGGATTCGCGGGGAACCGAGAGCGTCAACTGGTTGCGTGATCTACGAGGATTGGGGTTTGAAAATTTGATTGTTTGATTTCTATTCTATGATTTGTTGTTGGTGGATTCTGGTTCCAGTCCAGATGCTGCAGCGGGTTGGTCATTACATGTTTGGACATCTAAGAGAGCGAGAAGACAAAAGTTTGTGCTTTTGCGGTCAGCACCCATGACTACCGGCCCCGTGCCACGGAGGATCTACTAGTGATAGATAGAAGGGCCTATTTTAGCCATAATCGTAGCGTAATACTAGACAAGGAAAGGTTTCCCGGTGTTGACTCGCTCGCAGCCGAGACTATCCCAATCTAGCCTCGAGTGCTACTCGACAGAAATTTGCATCTCACGATGGCTTCAAAAAGACGGTGCGGTGTCCCCACTGACACTTCTTCTCCGCGCGGCGACCCCCACCTCTTGCTTCACATGGCCTACTCTAGCGTAGAAGCTGTTGCTCTAGCCTGGAATCTGGAACTTCTCCATACATGTACGGAGCTGCCCGTGGCCGTTGTCCTTTTGATCTTTTGATGATTCCCCGGCATGCTGGGTCTCGATCGAGGACGATTGCCTGCCGCATTGGCCCAGCTGCAGTTCTGATTTGCCCCGGGGCGGTGACACCTCAGGGTCCTCCCCTCACTTGGGCTCCACAGGCACAGGGAGAGAAGAAGAAATATGCAAGCCTGGTCAAGGGCCTGCAGCTTGTCAAAAGTGGTGATTCGACAAGAAATCTCGGCCGAGAACACACCACCTGACACACACTCTGGCCGCACGTTTCGCTTTTTTTTTCGTGTGTCTGACCGACGTTGCGCACGTGTATCACAAGGTACTCACCGTCGCACCGCCTCCAAAAGCCAAGATTCCTCTTTCCTCCTCAAGCGGGAGGGGGAGGTGTGTGTGCCTGTTGCTGTTGGGCTCTACCGTAGATCCGGGTGGTCTGCTTACCGGTGTAGTAGTCCGCGCCCGCCCCCCCCCCATTTCACAGCGCGGCTAATGTCTGCTGGCCGGCCGCCCCCTTGACATCTGCCGGACCAGTCGCTGTGCTGGGGGGACAATGGCCTAGTAGATCATTTCGGTTAGACAAAACTGACTTGTCTCAAATGGACAAAACACCAAAAAAGAGGTGAGAGAGAGACATCGTGACATTCAAGCTACGTACCCTAAAAGTCTCCGTCGCTTAAAGACTTTCCTTTCCTGATTCGGCCAATCACATCACACGTGTCCACCTAAAAATAATATTACCACCTTCCTAATCCTTAGGATCTTGCACGTTGACAACGCATGGGCAAAAATAAACCTTAAAAACCTAAAATTGGACAACGACCAACAACAACACAATAAGATATTGAGAAATTTGGGGCAAAAGTTGCCAAAAAGAAAGGTCTCAGAGGGAGTCGAACCCTCGCTGGCGGAATCAGAATCCGCAGTCATAACCGTTAGACCATGAAACCGAGGATTTCTGGCTGCCAACTTTTAACATGCGATTATGTTTGCAAGACACAGAGTTTAGAATTTGCTCAGAGCAGCTGTCTAAGCCGTCTTGCAAATAAGAACTTGTTGATATTGTGACTATCAGACTAATTCAATGCTTTCGTACGAAGAACCCTCATAGCTACTACGTCTTAATGGCCTTGGAAGATTGATTTGTTAAGCCGTGGTTAATGGCTGTGACCCCCCATGCCACCCTATACCCGAACACTTCACTTCCAAACTTCACTTTTTTAAGGTAGGTATGCTGGACACAATTGATCCTAAAAATGCGAAATGTCTTTCAAAGATAAAAATTGCTTATCTGATGTGATAAGAAGAAGTGGTTTTAAGCCACTTTTCATCGAAGCCGGCTGTAAACACCACGCATGTTGGGTGGGAGACCAAATTCTAGAGAACAGCTGACCAATGCATCAATGGATTCACAGCGGTCCCTTTCCACAACATATTATCTATACGCAGGTAATATCGGGCACAGCCACAAGGTAGCTGATTACCCGGGGGGCATAAGTGACAAGTCAAGTTTAGATGGGGGTCAAGCATGCATGGAATTGTTGGCGCTAAATGGAACCGAAGGGCAGCGTCTCGGGAGTCGAAGCCGAGAGGGCTCTGATAATTCTGTCGAAGACGGCAATGCATAGCCGAAGACAATGTCGACGATAGTGACGAGAATAGTTACAACGAAATAGGCAGGTATAGCGATTCAAGAAGACCGAAAAAATTCGGCATACCAACTGAATTATAGATCTCAAGTCGCAAAAATGTCCAATCGCATCATCTCTTCCTCCTTGGGAGTTGCACACGGGGGAGGCTTGGCTTGCTAGAAAACTTGGGAGCTGAGGTTTCGAATCGTTTCGGTGGTGATGGGTTTGCAATGGAAAAGTTCCGTTCCGGGCGCTAACACGGAGAGTATCGAAGATCTTTGTTGTTTCTAGAAGATCGGCGTTGAAACTCTCAGGAGTCCAATCGCATTTAGAGGATATGGGCCAAGAGTTGTCTGAAACTCGTAGGGTGGGTGGGTGGAGGTTGAAACTAGATGTGGTTGACTTGAAGACTTGCAAGAGAAGAATAAAATTTAATAAAAAATTTCTTAGAGTAACAATGACTTGAGAACGTAAGTATTGTCAAAATTGCATTGTTTAATATGTAAGAAAGAGTCAATTGAGTGTTATCATGGTACTACTCCAACCACCTGTATGTGTGCTTTGACCTTCAAAAACCACTAAGTTCAAGTTTCGAATCACATCCGCACCGTCTCCAGCACCGACCAAAACACGAAACCAAAATTTCGAAACCTGTTACCTGCTCAGCCTCACCGGAGTAGACACTCAACAGAACAAAGCAACACCTGAAGCTGCTGCTGAGTTAGTCTGCTTCACAGTTTGCCCTCTTTCGCGACGGCCTCCAAATCGGGACTTTAAAGACTTGGAGAGATGTGACCGACATGTGAGCCTTGAATAGGTATATAAGAGATAGATCTTTGTGATGTGGTTAATCAATTCAACCTGCAAGCCAGTCTTCTCTCTTCTACTCTCTTCTATCCATCTACTTTCAACGCCCTGGAGGCAACTCATTCTACAACTTACTCACTATAATAACCTCTTTTCAAAAAAACCTCAAAACCTTCAAGATGCGTTTCTTCACTGTCTCCCTTCTTGCCACTGCCGTCTCGGCCCACGGCGTGGTCATGTCTGTTGAGGGTGCCAACGGTGTCTCCATGCCCGGTCTTAGCAGTATGTCTACATTCCCCCTCACTCGAAAAGGGTCTACTAACACAAACAAGTCGCGGATGGAACTCCTCGTGATTGCTCTAGCAACAGATGCGGTTCTCAGGCTGATACCTCCATCATCCGTGACCGTGAGATTCGCAGTGGTGAAGCTAGTGCCCTTGGCCGGACCCAGGGCAATGGTCCCGTTGATGCCTCCGTCATGATTTCCAACTTTCTTGGTACGGGCGGCAACGTCCCGACCAACAATGGTTCCTCTGAGAGCGTGGGAGTTGAGGATAACTTGTCCAACCTGCCTGGTGGTGGCGCGCGAAAGCATCGTCGACAGGTTGGCAACTTCCTGGGCGGTCTCTTTGGAGGCGGTGCCGCAGGAAGGGGTGGCGACAAGAATGATGGTCCTCCTGAGGCTCGTGTTGCCGCCTCCACTGGTGAAGGTGCCACCTCTGGCCTTCCCACCGCGTCGGATGATGGTGAAGTCACACTCACCTACAGACAGGTATGTCGTCCTCACTCGAGGTTACTCCAACCACTAACACTTGCAGGTTAACCAAGATGGCGCTGGCCCCATGACCGCCGACATTGATGCCACATCTGGAGGCACCGACCCAGACGCCTTCCAGTCGGCCGAGGTCACCCAGGACGTCCCCGGACTCGGCATCCAGGGTCTGTCTCTGGCC
>JABCKC010000914.1:0-15593 GCA_013186395.1 Fusarium papillatum | reverse complement strand
GTTTAGATACAGTACTTAGAGGTGATATCCATTGACATTGGTCAACAGAATATATAAACCAAGCTCCTTCTATCTAAAGTATTCGTTCTACTCGTGTACCCAGCTTCCATCTTCGCGACTATGAATGACTTCGTCTACTTTAAGTCTATACTTGATAATCTCATCCCCATTCACCAAGTCATTCTCTACTGCCCTTCGATCCCCTTCCTCGAGATCCTTTACGATGCCAGCCCTCACATGCCTCTCCCTCAGCCTCTTCCTCGCAACCTCATACTCCACCTCGACGAACCATAGCTCATCCAGTAGGCTTGCCGCAGCGCGCCATACATCTTGGTCTAGGGCGAGATAGTTGCCCTCTAGCACGACGATACGATGCTCCGGCTTAACCTCAATGTCATCGTCACGAGGGTCCTTGAGAGCATGGTCAAAAGACGGTGCAAGGACAGGCTCTGACGGGATCGGGGTCGCAGACAGAGCCTGGACGAGAGCCAGGAATTTGGGAGCGTCAAAGGTGAAGGCTGCCCCGCGGCGGAAGTGGGCCGTAGCTGGGTCAGGCATGGCGGAGAGGGCGGCGCGAGTGAGGTGGAAGCCGTCCATGGGGACAAAAGTTGCGGGAGGAGGAGAAGAGGGATCCGCGCGGGCATTGAGACGTGCAGTGATGATCTGGGACAAGGTTGTCTTGCCCGAACCTGGGATTCCAGCGACGCCGATTACTAGACACAAGTTAGACGTATGCTCTGGATCTAGAGGTGACAACTCACGTAGCCGCTTGTCCTTGGGCGTCTCCTCAAACTTCTTCCACGCCTTTTCGACGAGTCTTTCAACCTGACTATTCATGGTTCCTATATGAGTTGCGAGATGAGAGATCGAGTACTGATCTTGACGCCAGAAGCTGGAGTGTCGTCCCTGATATGCCCCGCGTCCCAAGGACCCTGCCCCACGTTGTTACCTCAGACCTCTCCACCTCGGGGCGCTGTGCGCCGATGCTATCGAGGACATGGGTACAATTAAAAGTACATGGATTTGTAAGGACGTCTGTTTGTATTATCTTGGAATATATTTCTTTCTTAGTTCTTTTATTACTCAAGCTGTAATGTCTTTGCAAGGTGTCGTTACCTCATAGCTGGCTGGATTACAGCCTGAGTCTCCCCTACAAGCTACATAGTTTCTGCCAAGACAAAATACAAGAAATTAATATCAAGGAAGATACTATTATTATCATGCCCCTGCTATTGTCCACCAACTTCAGCCATCAAACTTTCGTTCTTTGTTCTCGAGTGACGCCACCAACCAACCACAAAACACCATAAATATCAAGTGGGTCCCATCACCAACTTCTTCCCTCCATAAATCTCATCTCCTCCTCAACACAACTCAACCTTACACAAAAAGAAAATGGACGAAGAAGACCCGCTTGCCAACTTTTCCATCGCAGACGTCTCCTCTGACGAAGCAGAGACAGAGTCAAAGGAAAATCGTCGCACCGGTCAGACAGAAGAGGCGTGGAGAACCATTCAGCGTGACTACAAGACAAAAGTTGAAAACGGCGATGTAGGCATTCCTTTCTGTGCGTATGCTATCTTTGAAACGGAGACTGAGAAATATGTAGATTCATAAGAAGATCAAACTACCTCTGGGTCCGGGGGCTTCCAAAATGGACATCCAGGAGCTCATCCATGCTGTCGAGGAGCTGTACTTCTTCCGCCGTTACCATGAGGCTGCACAACTAGCTACCGAGGCTCTCGCTGGGAGTGATGGCCTCGATCGAGACTCGCGGCAGCTCTTGGACGTTTATCAGAGGAAATGTCAAAACAAGCTCAACCTGCAATCATGACCAATGAGGAATTCAAACAGAACATTATACAGATACTCTCGACAGTCACTGGACTGCATCTTTTTGTCAAATTTGTGTGTATTCATCATTTGGGCTATCTTGCAAGCTTCTACCAAGGACAGATCCTGTGCACACCTTACAAACATGCCTTCTCAAGTATCAAACCGTCCGCCTGCCTCAATACCTTTTCGTCAAAGATCAATGTCTCCAACTTGACTTGGTCAAGTGCCAGGCATTCAGTAACCGGAGCACCATGCAGACACCCGAACGGTTTAGTACACACACTGATTCTCTCCTACCCCCAACCTTGTGATTACCGGCACGAGACTGAATGCCTCAGCGAGCGGAACAGCAGCCTGATTTGGACCTACTCCTCCCTCTTGATGATGCGAGGACCGGTGAAGCAGTCCTTGAATTGGTGGTCTCCGTTTGCATAACGGGAAGCACTTAGGCCCTGACGTCCCTCAAGTTGGGTGCCAATTAGAGAAGCGGGTGTAGATCGGTCTTGCTGATGACTGACAGCGCGCTGCTGAGGAGCAGCAGCTAGGATAGACTCTCGAGGCATGGCCTGAGGAGAGGATGGGGGTGCATCCAGCAGGGTAAGGTCGCGAACACCTTGAGTTGCCTGTTGAACGCCCTGGTCATTCTCATCAAATCCTTCGGTCTGACGACGAAGAAACTTGATGTGAAATCGCGTCATCGACCGCAGCAGGTCGCAGAAACTATCCTTCAGGCTGTCGTTGTAGCCTCGGAAGAATCCGTTTTGGACCCAGTGCTCAATGATTCCGTCTTCGATACCTTCAAGGACCGGGTCGAAAAACTCCTCATCCAGAGTCATTTTACTCAGCATCTGATCGACTAAGAACACAACGTGTTTGCTCGCGTTCTCCAGGGTGAGTGCCTGAAAATTGCTTCCATCCGACCAGCCATCCATTGCAATGAGTGGCTCGAGGCCCCCATTGAGGATTGCGAGGGAGGCCGCCGATTGGCTCACGGAATCGGCCTGCTGCTGAACCTGTTGCTCAGTAACCTGATGCTCAGTGACGTGCTGCTCAGTGACCTGTTGCTCAATGGCCTGCTGCTGCCCGTTCTCACGTGCGTTCTCCTGAGCCTGATGGGCCCGGGCCGACTTCTGCATCTTGACAAGGTGACGTTTGAACTTCTTGGTTTCGGCGTCGTTGGCGAAGCGAAAGTAGAAGAGAGCACCGGTGGACAACAGAGTGAAGGCGCAGAACTGACCATCAATGACTGGGCTGCTTAGTTCCAAAGCATCCAGAACTCGGTGCGACTTTCCCACAGCCGAGAGCTCTAGAACAGCTCTGTTCTCGTTGATGAGCAACTTCATAATCACTTTTGCGGTAAAGGAGAATGCTTCTTCCTTTGCAGGGAAGACTTGACACTGTCCGGTGCCGATGACGTGCTCCGCCATGGAAGGATCCAAAGCCGTGGTGTTGAGGACGAACTCGAAGTTCGTAGAAACAGGGGTGGCGACGGAAACTTCAGGGACGGCGACGGAGGCTTCAGGGACGTTTCCGTTGCTTTCATGCTGGGCCTGGGGGTTCACGGCCTCGATCTCCTGACTAGCAACAAGAGGTTTCTCGGGAGCCGGAGTGGTGTTTTGGGGTCCCCATCGGGCTACGGTGACAGACGGAGCACTGTTCTGGCCGACCGAACCCTGCACGCGGGGATCCTAACCCGGTGCAGCTGGCTTGAAGGGGGTTCTGTTACCCGACTTCTTGGTTGGGGGAAAAGAATCAGTGTCGTCATCTCCGCGGCCTCTCTTGGTGATGGTAGACGGCAGGCCTCTTTACAAAAGGTTAGACATGTCCGCTATTATGCACAGATGAACTTACCCAGTATATCCACTGGCCTTAAGGAATTCCTTGGCTATCTTCTTTCCCCATGGACGTGCGTTCTCGATCTCGAGACCGTCGGTTTGACGAGCCTCCTCATCGTCGATCTTGACGGTCCACTTGTTCAAGAGTCCCTGCTTGCGGGAAGGGTTGATATGGTCGGTTCCGTTCCGACCGGTCGGGTTAAAGGAGGGACCTCGCTTTTCTTCAGTACTCAAGGGAAGTTCCTCCTGACGAAGACGATTGAGGTCGGCCTAAAGACATTTAAATGATTAGGAGCTGCTTTGATAATCATACAAAGTGTGACGATTAATGAAGGGAGAGAAGAATGGCAGTGTGCTTCAGCCACGAGGTCAAATATGTGTGTAGATGACCCCATGCCAGGGGAGAATGCTGACTAGCCACGGATGTGTATGACTGAAGATGAGAGGAGTGCCAAACAAAGGGAAGAAAACAAAAGGAAATACCACGAAAAACAATTGAGAGTGAAAGAAAGGCACTTACCATGGCGATGAGCCGCTTCTGGGCCTCGCGGGGGTCGATGTTGTCACTCATCGTTGCTCAGGCACGGCCAGGGAGCAGAGCGAGAGAGAAATATCGACTGGTTCAAGCAGCCGAGATGCGCAGAGGAGATTTGTTTTGAAGAGACGGTTGTCACGGGGCGGTGATGTTTGGTGGAGAAAAAAAGAGAGGAGAGGGGAGCGGGTGGTGGAGGGCGGTTTTGTGCGCGAGGTGAGGGCCACCGTTGGTACCTAGGGCAACCACAGGCGGCCTGGAGATAATCCGGCGTGGGAAGAAAAGAGTGAGGATGCCAGAATATCGGAGAACGATACAGAATGAAGATGGGCGAGGCCCGTGAAGGAAAATGCAGTCGATGTTGAGCTTCGCTTCAAGGTGCGTGATGAAGGAGAGGGAGGGTGACCTCGATGGAAGCTGGTGGAGGAAGGAGAAGAGGTTGAGGTTGCCTCTCCGAGTGTGTTGGTGAGGGAAGAAAAAGAGTCAGGGCAGGCGCGGGCCGAGAGGTTCTTCGCTACTGCCGTGCAGGAAGAGATAGGTGCCTCAGGGGTCGAGGAGTGCTGCAGCACCGTCAAGACTCGGACGAACGCGACCACCTAAGAACACAGTACAGGGGAATTAAAAGCAAAAAAAGTCCAAATAGCACAAATAAAGACCATAGAACAATGCCTGACTAAAGAAACTTACTTTGATTTCCGTTGCACTCTTTTGGAGGGAGTGTGCGGGTGACTCTGCGATATATCTTCGTCTGAACTTCTCGCAGCCCCGAGATAAGGCGAGCAGGTTCACTGTAAACGCACTAAAACACAGGGTGAATTGCCCTGACTGCAGAGGGAATCACTCGGCGAGAATTGAGGGGCATTGATTTTGGCACGCCCAACAATGAATCTGCACCAAGCTTGCATGCATCCCTTTGTTCCTGGAAATCACGGCAGCATTGCACTCGACATGTTTGATTTTATCTCGACTGCAATAAGTTATTTCTTTGATCTTATTGTTTGATTTCGGAATTCATCTACTCTGCGATGCGGAATCACTGTCGGGCAGCCTCTATTGCCTCCGTTGATATGTGGTTTGGAGCAGTTACCATACCAACACTGACTCTTTTTCCATGGACATAATTTTTATTTCAAAATTTGATATTACCAACGCATTCGAAGGCTAGAAAGAGGTTCGTACTAGGTCTCAATTCCTACTGACACTTGCTGGCTTTGGTGCCGACAACATGGAATCATCTGAACCTAGGCCACCATGGCTCCCTCCTCGACCTACACGACTCCACTACCATTCTCAACCCCAAGTAAAGACAGATCTCGACGATTACAAGGCAAAATACTTTCCAAGGAACCTCTCCAGCGTCATCAACTTCGCACTGTCACCAGACTCTCCCTTGGCCTCGGCCGCCTTCGCCTTCAGCTCACCCGTCGTGATCACGTCGTTGGGAACGCCATAGTACAAGCCGCCCGAGTGCTGGCAAAAGCCGAACATGTACTTGACCGTCTCGAAAGCCTCGACCCCGTACGTTTCCATGGTCTTCCAGTCCTCGATGGGCACGAACCGGGCCTTCTTACCAGTCACTGTCAAACAGTCAGCTGCTGGAAGAATAAGTCAAAGGAGAATCTGTCACGCACGTTTTTCAAAGTCAGAGACGAGCTGCTCAGGCTTTGAGCTGGAGCTGATGCCTTGGGTAAGGCGTCCGTTGTGCTTGCTTGGATCGAGGAAGATACCGTGGACGAGATCACCATAGTCGTCGCCAATGGCGATGAAGGGAATCTCGTCATTACCACCCCAGCGAGGGATATGCAGCGTCAGGTAACCATCTTCATCAGCGACAAAAGGGAATCCTCCCAGGACAGGAGCGACTTCCTCAACGAGATGGTTCTCCATGTACCAACCAGGGCTGACGATGTTGACAGTCTCGAAGACACCCTTGCTCTTGGCGTACTCTCCAATGGCATGCTTCTCTATGAGGAATTAGAAGACAGAACTCCGGACTGAAAGAAAGACAGACCCTCGAAAGCCTTGTTGGGAACAGATCCTCCAGTGATCTCGGACGCAGAAGCCATACCACTATACACGAAGTGACGAACTCCAGCTTCGGCGGCGGCATCCACGATGCTCTTGCCCAAGTCAGTCTCGGTTGGACCACCAGGTTGGTTCACAGCCTAGGTCTCCGTTAGAAATTTCCTTGTTCCTAATATTGCCAACTTACAGGATCATCCGAGTTCGTGTTGACAAAGACTCCCCAACTGTCCGTGAAGGCCCGGACCACTTCCTCCTTGGCAAGACCATCAGCCTTTACGACTTCGACACCCTGTTCCTTCAGGGCCTTGGCCTTGTCAGAGTCAGGGTTCCGAGTGATTCCACGGATCTTGAAGGCTTGAGATTTGTTCTGGAGAAGGGACTGGACAACACTGCCGCCTTGGCGCCAGTAGCACCATAGACAGTGATGAGCTGAGGAGAAGACATTGTGGTTGATGAAAGTTGGTAAAGAGAAGGATGGGTATGTGTAAGCTTAAAGGTATGCTTGTCTTGGATTTGAGTGCTGATCGATTGAGTGCTGATGAAACTTGTCCTACAGCTCGACTACACCCGCCTTTATATACTTGACGACGCTCTTCACGAACTCTTCAAATCTCAATCTCCGCAACTCTCATGGTTGACCCGAACCAGACGCAATAGGCAACAAATTTCTAATCACAAAACGCCGGCCACGTCCTGCCCTTCCACACAAGTCCGCACTTCACGATGGCCTCTATCCCAGTTCTGCCTGGGACGGCGTAACCTTTGGGTCACACAAGATGCCAGATTACTCCGACTCCTGTCCACGGGTCAGGACGGACCAACCAGAGCCCACGGATGGTCTTGGGAGTTTCTCATCATCTGGCATGGGCCACGCAGTCCGCGGGTAGCGATGGGCGGGTGTGGCTTGCGCTTGGTCAAGTTTATACGGTGGACGCGTGGGAGGTGAGTACGGCGATTATTAATTCAGCCCTGGGCTAATTGCACGATGGAGACGGTTGCGGAGGAGCGGACTTTGGATGGGTCGATTATTCTGCTTGTAAGTTGGTTCTAGTAGTCGAGAATTCATCTACACCAAGACAGCCCAAGAAGATAATAATCAAGGCGTACCGAATCTCAAAACTGGCCTGATGGTCTCTGACGATGTAAGTTTGGGCGTTGGCATGGACGTTGCCAGTGTCAGCAGAATGAGGCGTCCGAAGCGAACTGCCAGCAGCTGCCAACAGCTGCAAGCTTAGACGCAATTTTCGCCCACCGTTTCCAAGCAACAGGAAGTATCACGTGCTCCTCACTTCACTTGGTCTGGTGGTCTAGTGGTATGATTCTCGCTTAGGGCAAACCCGAAAGCAAGCTTGCGAGAGGTCCCGGGTTCAATCCCCGGCCAGACCCTTTCTTTTGCACTTTTTGACTCCTAGAAACATGATGTTGGTTTCTTTTTGCTGTTGCCTGTCATATCTCGAGTGTTTTTCGGGCTGCAACGCGAGGGTAGTGTGGCGTATAATGTTGTGTTATGGTGTTGTGATCTCGTGTAAGTGACGTAAATAGTAACAATAGTAGGACATGAGGAAACGACCAGCATAAACTCTTGTTAATGTCGTGGACGATACACTTCTGTGCAATAATGGCGACGCTTAAACTGGTATCAATATTGTGGCCCTATTCCATCTACCTTGCTGTCTCCATACCCCAGTGCTTGACCCCATCCCCAACTTCTCCCCAATGGATCAGTTGACTATAGATACAAGAATAAGTGAGAACGAAACATGAAACGCGCTTCTATTACTGTGAAGCTGCAAACCCTAACGGAAACCCACACAGACTCCTCCAGATTGACCTCCTATCGCGAGTTGTCGGGCAGTTCCCACCTCTGTGTAGTCTCGTGCGCCGTATACACGGGAGGCGGACTGCTCGTCTGTGCTGGCAGCTCAGGTGGCCTGGCCTCTCCCGACATCTCCACTCGGGCGTCCCGTCCATCCATCTCCAGATTCGGCCGCCAGCCGTCGCCAGTCATCTCGTGTTGTCCAGGGACTTGGACGGGTGGACTTGGTGTCACAGCGTGGAAAGGGTGAACCTCCCGGCCGGAAAGCTCACGTTGGACTCCAACGCCGGAGAGCTCGTTGGTCTGAGACTCAGATGAGACGGGAGAGACTGCGGTGGCACCAACGGGCTTCCTCTGTATCGTGTCCTTCCGCTCTGGTGTAATGCCAGCGCCGCCACCTGTGGTAGTCTCAGTGACAGGTTGTGTAGTCGGGAGAGTCTGTGCTTGTCGTTGCTTTCTCCGTCTGATGAAGAACCAAACAAAGAGTCCAATCGCCGCAATAGCCACCACAGGTACGGCAACACCCACGCCAATCTTGACAGCTGAGTTGTCGCTCGAGTCGGATAGGTTGATCTGTGCAGGAGATCCGTCCGGGTTCACATAGTAGGTCGAGGTCGCCTCGACAGTTACTAAGACAAGAGAGTTAGTACAAGACTCAGGTTACACACGCCAGACACAGGCACAGTACCTGGAGCAACAGCAACGGAACCGCCGCCATGAGTAGCAGGAACTTACCCCGCGACTTGGATGGGCCTGCGCCTCCCTCTGTCGTCTGTGTGACGATGGTCAGGTGTGTCGTAGTCTCGACGGCCGAGTCGACCGTCTTGCTAGGCTCCGCATTGGTGCTATCGTCGTCATCCCCTGAGGTTGACTGAGACTCCTCCGTGGCTTCGGCTGGATTATACCAGTTGGTAGCGCCTGGCTGTGTGAAACCGGCCCCCATACAGTAAGAGGCGTAGATGGACTGCATGGAACTCAAGTCTCGGGATCGATCTCCTGCTGAGCATGTGTTGGAGGCGCACTTGGACATCCAAGCATCGGCCTGGGATGCCGATGCAGATGCGGTAGCACAATAACAGTTGTTGTCATATGGGTCATCGCAGCCCATGGCCTTGCCCATGTCGCTGAAGATGGTGTAGTAGAGACATTTGCTCACACATGTGTGCACAACGTTGTCCAGGTCTCGGCTGATGGTGACACTCTCAAAGTCTGCGGATAGAGCGAGGGGAAATAGGTAGAGCCATAGGCTAAGAAGAGACATTAAACGTGCCATTTTGTCAAAGTGTACCCCAGAACCAGGGACAGAGATAAAGAGTGAATTCTCAATATGAGTCAACAACAGCAACAGAACGAGGATGAGAGTCAACCAGCACCACAAGGATGGGATCTCAGCCCTTATGAGTCCCCTCAGGACCTCGCCGTAAGACTTCCATCAATGCGGCATATATTTACACCGTCTACCAAGTCCTCTGACCTCTCCATGTCCTCGGGCGTGGTTCATCCTAGCCCGATGAGGTGCAACAATCGGGTGGGAGTTGTACCCGCCGAATAGAGGTGACTGTCCGACATGAAGATACCAGGGGTGAAGACGTCCCATTGGTCTACTGCCATGATAAAACAGCCCTTGAACCCTAAAACTGCATGAGCTGAAAAGACTTGACTGGGCTAGCAAGCCTAGATGCGACTTTAAAACGACCAAGGCTGCAAGGGCAGGGACTTGGGCGGGAGGGGCTGTAGAGGCGGCATATCGCCAGATGCAGCGCGGCAGTCGTGAACAACTTTCGCTCGAAGGCTACTGTAAGGGGTTCAACGGTCAGGCAGCTCGTCCAACTTTGAACAAGATTTCGGAGCATATCGTCCCCCAGAGTCAAACAGAAGACTTCCCACAGCGAGATGATCGCTGTCGACGATCCCAAGGGCGTGACCACGCAGTAGGGTTACCTGCATGACTGCTCGATGGTGATTGGACTAGGCTGTGATGAGTTGAGAAATTCCTTCCATACGGAAGCATGCGAGGATGGGCCGTTGCAAGGAGGACGGATTTGGATCTCCCCAGAGGCGCCCAGATGTGGTTTGGAGAGAACGAATGAGGTCAAGCGGTTGTTTGAGCGACATGCTAAGGGACGGACCGAGGCATCTATTGGCCCGTGTTGGAGGAGCTGAGCTGGGTCCCGTGACCCTACACATTTCATGAGGGCGCTTCTTCGTTATCGTGAGGGGATCAGCTGGACTACGAAGGGAGGGAAGAGGTGATGAGCGGCATGAATGATGAGAAAGATGAACTGTCATCTTTGTTTGAGTTGTAGAAAAGCCTTGCAAGAGAATGTCAACTGATTCAGCTTGACTTCTCAGCAAGCCATTCACCAGCCTGTCTCTAACCGTTGCATCTCAACGACATGAAGGGTCGTGTGGCGGTCGCGGGAATAAGCAACGAAATAAGCCCATGCAGGAGCCAAAGGGTTGGCCGCGGTACCCGGCCTTGTGTTTCCCCAGGACGAGATGAAGGAGCCTGCCTACCTATGGAGACTGATTTACTTGCCCTTGGTTTGTTGGGCTTTCTGCACTTTCTTTCCCCTTCATCTTGGGCGCCTGCAGTGGGCGCTTCTGCATGTTTGTTGGTGGGAGATGAGACGGCGACCAACAGAGTATGATAGGTAGGGTGATCCACATACAGCAGGGCGATAGCCGATAGCCTACAGGATACCTACGCGGAAATGGTCGCCGACGTCAGAGCAACGGATGCGAAAATGACAGGGTGAGGCAAAGGGTATGCGAAAACCACTCGCAAACTGTGCCATGCCATGCCATGTCATCCATTGCCATGCGCCGGCTGCGCTGCAAGCGGAACAGAGGCGAGCCGAATTAGATGCTGTGGCGCAGTCACACAATGGATCCATTGGCAATTGAGCCCCAGCCCAGGGCATGACCCAACCCGGAGATGCAATTGTGGCGGTCTATTGACGGCTGAGATTATTTTTATTTTTGGTCTCGTGCTGATCAGGGCCTCTTGGCATCCGTGAGATAAAGACAACATCCCGTCTCTGGCAGCAGGCGAGGATTCCGCAAGCAGGGGGTCGGCTGCGGAAGCCAGTAAGACAAGTCAGCAAGCCGTGATAGGTCCATTCGGTCTTCCCTTTGGACCCTCACATAGACCGACGGGTAAGCTGCATCAAAGGAAGGGAAGCGAGCAGCGAAGAGCGAAGGACGGCCAGGGCAAAACGCCTTGCCTGAGTTCCACTAGGGCCTGGCAGACTGCGAAGAGGCTTGCGACAAGGCTCGCCAGACGCACCAAAGGCACCCAGAGCTGGATAACATGGCTTGTCCAGCCCCATCTGGGCTGGATATTTGGCGGGGGCTCGGCCTGGGGCTAGGCTTTGAAGGGACTTAGGATGGATCTAGGCTGGGGCTCGGCTGACAGTCAAAGGAATCGGGCTGAGGAAAGAGATGCAGCTAGGGATACTACCTACTTCTCATCATGACTGCCCTGCCCTGTAAATCTGACTGCTTTTTCTCCTCTTCCTCTTCCTCCTCCTCTTCTTATTCTTCTTCTCCTTTTGCTCTGTTGTCGGTCTCGTTCTTTAACAGACATTCACATACCTAATAATAATTAGGTAGCCGCTGTTGATTGCATTCCGGGCTGCATCGACGCATCCATCATCGACCCTAGCCCCACCACTTCCCCGACAACGCCCCGACCAGTACGTAAACATTCAGCTCAGCTTCACGAACCTTACTAAGGCTCATCACTGTAATAGGGTCATAGCATCAATTTTTGAGCATCACCTTTAAGAACTGGCTTCGCCTCTTCGTCCATCGTACAAGCAACCCGCCTCTCCCCCGCCGGTTGGTGCCGAGCCCCGAACGCGACGTCACTCACTCTTGATCAAACACGAACAATCTCCCCCCGGGCACCCCCCTGTTTCAGAAACCCGGGCAACCGCCCGCGCAACCGCTTGCGCACCCCAACTTGCGACTCTTTTGCCGACGATTGCAGAGCGCCCTTCGAGTGCGCATAAACTCTTGCCGTCATGTCTTACAACCGCTTAGGCAAGTCTAATACACCCATTACCCCTTGATTGTCGGATAGTTTCTCTGTTCGCCCTCGCTTGCGTATGCCACAGACGTACACGAGCGTGGCGGAGCATCGACAAACCCAACCCACTCGGCTCCAAGCGAAACATTACCTTTGCGCCTTTAGACACTCTGTCCAGTCTCAAGACCTGTGTTCTAACCTTAATATCGCGCAGACGACGACTACTACAACAACGAGATGGATCAGCGCTATGGCGCGCAGCAACATCGGACGCCGTCCCCAGGGCAGCAGCAGTACATGCCCCAGCAGCATGGTTACCAGATGGAGGAGAACCCATTCGATGACAACAGATACAACCAATATGGCCATTCGCAGCCCCAGCTGAACATGCCCTCGGGTCCTGATCCGAACAGATTAGGGACACCCAGCGATCGACTCGACCTAAATGCGGCGGTAAGTGCTTGTCTGCGTCTTTCGCGCCTGGGGATTGCTGGTGCAGATACTGACGCTGCTTGTAGCAATCCGTAGATAATTTGTCCGGATATGGCCACGGCGGTGACTACGCTGTAAACCCGCAAGACCATCACGATGCCTACGGTAACCAACCTTACGAACCTCGCCCACAAGGGTATGATACCTACGACCAAGGCTATGACCAGCGCTACGACCAGGCTTACGATGACCCTGCCGACCGACCCATGCTGCAGCACCAAGATTCGGATGCGCCTAGCGAGCCATACCAGGACCAGCCTCAGCAGGGTGGAATCAAGCGCTGGAAGACTGTGAAGCAAGTTAAGCTCTACCGAGGAAACCTCGTTCTTGACTGCCCTGTTCCTCCTGTGCTTCTTCAGCAAGTCAACCACGGCGAACGTGATGAATTCACACATATGCGATACTCAGCCGCGACGTGCGATCCGAACGATTTCTTCGACAATGATTTCACTCTCCGACAAAAGCTGTTCAGCAAGCCTCGACACACTGAACTGTTTATCGTCGTCACCATGTATAACGAAGACGATATTCTCTTTGCGCGAACCATGACCGGTGTTTTCAAGAACATTGAGTACATGTGCAACCGACCCAACAGCAAGACTTGGGGCCAGGATGCCTGGAAGAAGATTGTTGTCTGTGTGGTCAGCGATGGCCGAGCTAAGATCAACCCCAGGACAAAGGCTCTTTTGGCGGGTATGGGTGTGTACCAAGAGGGTATTGCAAAACAACAGGTCAACGGAAAGGACGTGGAAGCCCACATTTACGAGTACACCACGCAGACTCATCTTGCGATCAAGAACGACGTGGTCCAGCTTGTGCATGGCCGCCAGCCAGTTCAGATCCTCTTCTGTCTGAAGGAGAAGAACGCCAAGAAGATCAACTCTCATCGATGGTTCTTCACGGCATTTGGCAATGTCCTTAACCCGAACATTTGCGTCCTTCTCGATGCTGGTACTCGACCCGGTGGTAGCTCGATCTACCATCTCTGGAAGGCCTTCGATCTAGAGCCCATGTGCGGTGGTGCCTGTGGTGAAATCAAGGCCATGTTGGGCAAGGGAGGAAAATACCTCCTGAACCCTCTGGTTGCCGCGCAGAACTTTGAGTACAAGATGAGTAACATCCTGGACAAGCCTCTGGAATCCGCTTTTGGATTCATTTCTGTGTTGCCCGGTGCCTTTTCCGCCTACCGATACGTTGCGCTGCAGAACGACAAGAACGGCCAGGGTCCCTTGGAGAAGTACTTCCTCGGTGAGACGCTTCATGGTGGTAGTGACGCTGGTCTCTTCGAATCCAACATGTATCTGGCCGAAGATCGAATTCTCTGTTTCGAGCTGGTTACCAAGAGGAACTGTCACTGGATCTTGCAATACGTCAAGTCGGCTACTGGTGAGACTGATGTGCCAGACACGATTACGGAGCTGGTCCTTCAGCGTCGTCGTTGGCTCAACGGTTCATTCTTCGCTGCCATCTATGCTATCGTCCACTTCCTCGACTTCCTTCGGTCCGATCACACCTTCTTGAGGAAGTTTGCCTTCTTCATTGAGTTCATCTTCAACACTATCAACATGATCTTCGCCTGGTTCGCTATCGGTAACTTCTTCCTGGTCTTTAAGATTCTGACGACGAGTTTGGGAGACGATAACTTACTTGGTCGTACCGGCGAGATTCTGGGCGTTGTCTTCACCTGGCTCTACGGTGTCATCTTAATTACATGTTTCGTGCTGTCTCTGGGTAACCGACCTGCAGGGTCTGGTGGACTCTATGCTGCCATGGTCTGGTTCTGGGCCGGCATTATGATGTAAGTGTGCTTTTCAACACTGAAATTTCTGAGGCTAACAATATCCAGCTACCTTCTATTCGCTGCAATCTTCATCTCTGTCAAGTCCATCATGGCCGATGTGAATGACGAGGACGGGTTCCACGTTTCTGACATTCTCAAGAATAAGGTCTTTTACATGCTCATCATCTCGGTCATGTCGACATGGGGTATCTGGTTGATCGCTTCCCTCATCATGCTGGACCCCTGGCACATGGCTACGTCGTTTGTGCAGTATATGCTACTGACACCGGCCTTTACCAACGTTCTGAACGTATACGCCTTCTGCAACACCCATGATGTTTCTTGGGGTACCAAGGGTGACGACAAGGTGGAGAAGCTGCCGTCCGTCAACACGAAGGACGGCACGGCCAAGACCGATCTTCCGGATGAGGGTGATCTTAACGCGCAGTATCAACGAGAGATTGCTGTTTTTGCCCAGAAGGAGGTGATCGTTAAGAAGGAACCGACGCCCTCGCAGCTTCAGGAAAAGCAGATGGACTACTACAAGGGTGTCCGTACTGGCGTCGTTCTTATCTGGATGGTGACCAATTTTGCTATCGCCGCTCTGGTGCTCAGCTCAGCTGGCCTTGACAGAATCAGCACCAGTACGGAGGATAAGGAGGATATCCAGACGCAGCGATCAAACATCTACATGTCTATCGTGCTCTGGAGTGTGGCAGGCTTGAGTGCCTTCAAGTTCCTTGGTGCGATGTGGTTCTTGGTGGTGCGCATGTTCCGTGGTGTTTAAGGTGGACGGAGTGTGCGGTGGTGGCAGGGATCATCGAGGAGATTTGGATCCCCTTGACATTATACCCATCTTACGACTATAGCGAATGCTGGAAGCGGAACTGGAGGTGGATGGTTGGTTGGATCAGCGTGTGGGTACACTTTGATGCCATGATTACTGTATATGTGAAAGATGGTAGGAACGGCGTTAAGCGGAATGGAATGTCAAGCATTTATCATTTAGATGTGCATATTGGGATGATTTCATGATGATTTGTCTGTCTTGTTCATTCAGTTGGTTGTTTTGTGGCCTCGACTGTGAAGTTCTGTGGTGATGTTGGGTCGTAGTCGGATTCACAAAAGTCCGGCAGCCACATGTAGCAACGCCAACCTCATAACTTCAATCTCTGCAACTTAACAATGTCACGCACAGCAGGACTCTTTAATTGTCTAATCCGCACACATCACATCACATCACG
>JABCKC010000912.1:0-18584 GCA_013186395.1 Fusarium papillatum | reverse complement strand
GGGTTAAATTTGCAGTGAAGAATTGGTCGGGCTCATGGCGCGTTTCAGCGACGCATCCACGCTATGCTCCTCTAGGTTAAGCGACATCTTGGTGAGATTTCAAGTCAAGATGGTATCACGTCAAAAGGAGTTAAACTTGCAGCTAAAGTCAGTGGCGTTCCTAATGGATGCATGTGCCTCGAGGGGTTAAATTTGCAGTGAAGGCGCAATGGAGCGAGTCGGCGATTGGCCAAAAATTGCTGACGTTGACTTGACTGTGTGGAGGAACCGACTTGCATGGGGGCAAGGATCGAAGGGGGTTAAATTTGCAGTGAACTCTACGCAACTACAACTTCCCGCGATTGACAGTTCATCCGCTAAGATGGGATAAGCACTAACGTTAGACTTCCATGGCGGATAAGAAAGATCTGGAAACTATACACTACTGAGTTACGCCATCACGTGACTGGGGAAAAAACGCACGGTCTACGGTCATGAGCATTGAGGGGCGGTTAAATTTGCAGTGAAGGCTTCCTGCACATGCAGAGAGTTTTTACGTTTCGGTCACTACTCGAGACATCACGCATGCATAGATGCACTACGGCTTGTTCAGGGGGAGTCCGCTATGTGAGGATTTTGGGGCTCTGCAAACCTGGGTAGGGAGTACTTCTGAAGTTCTGAAGATTTGGTGGCAAGGCTCTAAGGCAAGTATATTTTATCTGTATTTGCAAGGACCTGGCCCCACGAGTCTTCGCACAACCCATGAGCAAAACCAAGGCCCTGATCCAGTGTCTCGTACCAACGCATCTGTCTCCGGTGCCCCCTCACGGTGGGCTTATTTTAAGTCAAAATTTTAGTATCGCCTTTATCCTTATGGCGTCGAGGAGTAAGTCTAAAACATACGGGAGATCATGCTAAGAAGAAGATTCAGTAACATGTATAAATATACTTATAATAAGTTATGTACTAGAACTAGTATTAAATAAAGCCAGGCGCGTCTAATAGGCATCTTTCTAAGAATTTAGGCCTGCCGATTTACGAGTTTTCCCATTCTGAGAGCCTGGAACACAACTACCTGGTCTTTGATTTGCACTGCAAATTTAACCCCGCCCCGGACCCAACCGTAATAACTTGCCCACCATCAGGTGGCAGGCGCAAAAGGCACTGCGAGTAGAATCAAAGAGGTACACGGGAAGATGATTGTTGAGGAGGGTTAAAGTTGCAGTAAAATCACCACGACTATGTACTTCTCGTTATTCAAAGTTATGCAGCACTATTAATTTAACATTCATTGACATAATCTATCTGCTGCACCATCTACGGTATTAAAGGGCGATAAGATTACAGTGAACTTAATTCCCACGTTGCAGGCACCGTTGATCATTGGGTGTATAATATAGCATTGCCCGGAGGAGGGTTAAAATTGCAGTGCAAAAATTTTCCCACGTGGTAAACACGGTTGATCCTGGTTGTGTCATGCAGTATTGCCTAGATAAGGGTTAAATTTGCAGTGCAGTATATACATTTCAATATGTAATAATCCGCACTGGCCTGTGTGATATTCCCATCAATCTCTACATCTTCCCCAAGAGTCAACCTCAGATATAACGAATGTAGGTGATTTGGGGGTTTGTATATGCTCTCTGCCACTACTAACCACCTAAATATATAACACGAAGCTCAACGGGCGGCAAACCGTTGAGCTAGGTCCCTGATTCTCGTCACTCTTTTATCAGAGCGATGTTAACTCAGAAGAACATAGAGAAACATTTTACTCGATATCGGCGATCAAGTGAGATCTATCTGCCTCTAAACTGTTCGGATGGGAGTCTTGGAGTCCCATTTCCTGAGAGGGTTCACTAACCAGGATGATGGATCGACCCCATCCATCCTTTTTTTTTCTTCTTTGGTAAAACTAAGCCAGTCGCGTGAGAATAAAACTACTACGAAGGGGAACAAAAGAAAGAGCTGTAGGTTAGAAGGAAAGCTATAGAACTTTCACAAGTATTTTAGCAGGGATCATCCCTACCCTAGAGTTTGTCATCACTGGTTGGTTATCGGGTTGTTGGCCTCTTCCATCCGAGGGCTAATTGATAATAATAATCCTAGTAATGTACTAGAACAGTCGCAGCGACTTAATGGCATAAAGGGACAGTTGAGATCTTCTTCTACCACTGGTGACAAATTTGCTCTTCGCCATCCAAGCGAGGCTCAAAGACCCGGCTTGCCTAGTTTCCCATCCTAACGCAATAGCTTTTCTCGAAGCCAACTAGAGCCTAGCTGAGCTGAGTTTCAACAACCAAAAAGCCAGCCGTAGTAATTGGTGCTGAGTTGCAAGGCCAGCGCCTCGTTCTCAAAACGCATTTCACTGCAAGTTTAACCCCGCTCGATCCCTGGGTCGTCATCACGTGATGTGCCAAACCGCCGAACGGATTTACCTCCCTAAGTGTTAATCCCCATGCGGGGCATTCTGCTGCAAGCTCGTGGGCATCGAGGGGGTTAAAAATGCAGTGAAGGGGAATTATCATCGAGAAATTAGTATTGGCTTAGCTAGGATAGGCACCTTATTGGCTCGACCCCCCTAGCCCTGTGCAGCTTTTTGACGAAGTCGGTTGCAGCATGTGCTTCGAGGGGCTTTAAATTTGCAGTGCAACTCGGAGTTGGCGGCTACTTGGTGGGGCGGCCTCAAAATCGGCCATCCCCGTCAGTCTGGAATGGGCGATTTTGAGCCCCCGCGAGTACCAGCGCGTGTCTCAGACTTCCGGTGAAAAAGGTCTTGGAATTGAGCGTGCTAAAATTCGCAGTCCAATGACCAGTCTATACTGCGATAACCCACACTGTATTTTGCAAACTTCCGTGTCTTTTTTTATATAATTCCTTCTTTAGCACAACACTCGATAGGTAACTATAGCTCATCTAGTTAAAAAAAGCCCGTTACTTCTTGGTTGATTCAAAACTCCGTGATCATGACAACGTGTTTAAGATCCTTGCGCATGCGGTCCTTTTAACTACTTCCGTGCTAAAAGGACAATTCCAAAAGCGACTTAAGGAACCATGGCGTAGTTTTCCCCCTTTCTAGAAACGCTACACATGAACACTCTCGGTCTTTACCTATGATCATTTTAGTCTCTGGGTAGGCACTGAATATCAGGTGCTCTGGTTGGTCGCCTTTGTCTAAGAAATACCTCCCTATGGCAGCTAATCGATTACCCATCGATCTTGAGAAGTTTCCCAGACTGGGATGAAGGGTGTTATTACGCAATATCTCTTTATTGCAGCCGACAAGAGGTCAAATCAGTTAACTTGCAACCAGCAAAAAAGCCGGCTATGGGGATTAGTGCTATTCGGTTCCCTGACTGGTCCATCCTCAGCACAACATCTGTACACGAGGGGGTTGGACAAGCGATCGGTCAAAGCGTCTGATACTACAGAGATACTTGAGTTCTTTTAGATTAAAGTGTTTGCTAGACTGTCATTCATTTCCTCTATTTCTAGACTTTTCAAGACTTTGCAACCCTGTTTTGTGCTCCTCATGATCGCGACTCATCTGCCGTTGCTTGATGAAAAGGCTCGCTACCAGCCCAAGCCCTGCAAAGACCGTAAACATGATGTACATAGTCTTTAAAGCGGTAAGAAAAGCACCTCTGGCCACTCTTCCTTTCTCACCCTGAAGCTTGGCCACCGTGAACACGTTTGACGAGGCACTGGACCCTGATAGCTTCTTTGCCAATTTTGGACCCAATGCCTTTCTCAGTTTATCCTGCTGTGCCTCCATTTTGTTGTTAAACACTACGCCACCAATGACGATAGATATCGCGCTGGCCAGCTGCCGGATGAATCCATAGGTCGAGGTGGCAGAGCCAATATCGTGTGGCTCGACGTTGTTTTGCAGGGCGATGAGTGGGGACTGGTAGTTTGGTCCAACACCAATACCTGCAAGAAGCTGATAAATAATGATTTTGGTAAAATTTTTGTTCAGGGGAAGATCGACAAAGAGTCCGAACCCGACGGTTGAGATCATCATCCCGACGCTAATAACGTAGAAATAGTTGCCAGTGAGGCGGATGATGAAGCCCGAGGCCGCTGACATGATGCAGGTTGCCAAGAGGTAGGGGAGGATATAAATACCCGACATGAGGGAAGAAGCAGTGATAACGCCTTGAAAGTAGAGGGGCAACCAGTATGAAGCTGAAAGTGCAATAAGGGCATGGCAGAAGCATGTGGCAAACGCCCCAATGTTGGATCGGTTGTCAAAGAGCCGTAGAGGAACAATCGGGTACTTGGCATGCTTGGCCTCGACAAAGACAAAGATGCATGCCATCAAGACGCCAAATACGATGAGACAGATGGTTGTTGGTGAGTGCCAGGGATATATGACGCCTCCTAACTCCAAGCCCAATAGTAACAAGATGGTGCCGCCAACGACAGTCAGACTTCCAAGCCAGTCAAGAGCTTTGAGTCCGTCCACCATTGGCGTGCGAGGATTATGAAGTTTGAGGACAAAGTAAAGAACAATTATACCGACTCCGGATATCGGCAGGTTGATGTAGAAGCACCATCTCCAAGAGACTCGGTCGGCGAAGACGCCGCCGATGACTGGCCCCAAGGCGCTTGATACTCCCCAGACAGCACCAACCAACCCGTAGTAAAAGCCTCTCTCACGGACTGAGAAGAGGTCCCCGATGCAGATATTGACAAGTGTGTTGACTCCCCCACCGCCAATGCCTTGAACAGCACGACCAACAATGAGCATGGTCATGTTGACAGCGGCACCGCACAGCAAGGACCCGACCCAAAAGATGATGAGCGTAGCCAAGAGAATTGACTTGCGGCCCCATATATCGGACAATGTTCCCCATGTCGGGGCGCAAGCAGCATTGGCTAGGACATAGGATGCGCCAATCCAGACATACCCGGAACTGGATTGCAAGTCCTCCGAGATAGTTGGTATGGCTGTGGCGACAATGGTAACGTCGAGAGCTGCGAGGAATAAGGCGGCTAGGAGTGAAGTAGTTATAATTGTGTTTTCTAGCTTGCTTCGTTGAGGGGCCTCAGATGGTGGAGAGCCGGGACTTGTTTGCTCCACATCCTCGAGGCTTGTGTGTCTGGCTGGACCATTCTCATCTTGGTCGATGAGTACTGCCATTCTGAAGAGTTTTCGTCATCAAGTTAGGATATTGATATAGTTCAAACTTGATTGGAAAGCCTCCTGTGGTGGCTACGAAAAGAGTCAGTGAAGATGACGAACGGAGGCAAACACGCAAGTGGGATTTCCGAAGAATGGCGCCATCTCGGTCCGCTAAAGAGCCGTTCTCGGAGAGAAGCACCAGATCCGTTCCCGAGACCCCGATCAGAAGATGTAAAAAATGATCATCTGACATCTTCTCGTATTGGGCCAAGACTGCGGGGATGGGTAATGTGATCCTTGGCTAGCGTTGCAATGCGCGGGTTCCGAGGTGGATTGGAGAACTGAGGTGCTTGTGGCTATTGGCCACCAGAGCGTGATGTGTACTGTGGCGGTCAACTCCAACACGCAGATGAGGTGGATGAGGTGATTACATAGATATATTCTCTAGGACGATTATCGCAGCTCAAATAATGCATCTGAATTAGTTGTAACGGCCTCGGAGAAATTAATTAGACGGCATGACAGCCATGCATACTCCGTACAGTGGCGACACTCACTCTGGCCGATTGTAAAGTCACGATAACGGCACATTCTGTAATTTATATCAGATGCTATGCTGAGATGACATTCTTGCGCCCTCCCCGAAGAAACTCTTTCAAATTCTCAACGATAATTCCCTGCATGTTCACCGTCGTCTGATCTGCACACCAAGCCAAATGAGGAGTAAGCGTCAAGTTGAGCTCCCTTGCTTCCTCGCTGAGCAAAACACTATCTTGACCACTTCCAGCAGGCTCATGCTCAAACACATCGGTAGCTGCTCCATGGATGAGTCTCTGTCGGAGAGCTTGTACCAATGCTCTTTCGTCCACCAAGCCTCCACGACCAACATTCACCAGCACTGAATCGTGTCTCATACACTGTAACTCCTCTGATCCTATCGTGTTTCGAGTCTGTGGCGTGAGGGGAAGTGTGATGAAGAGGACGGTAGCTCGGCGCAACACTTCATCAAAGGCGACACGTTGCCTCCCTCCCGAGTTAGAGCCGATATCACTTCCAGATTCTTTTCTTGCGGCCACGAGAACCTTCATGCCCAAGGCTTCACATAGGGATGCTATTCGCTGTCCCAACGCCCCGAAACCAAGAATGCCGACAGTTTCGTTGGCGCAAGTATGGGGTGGCTGGCCCTGAGTGTCTTTCAACACGCCGGACAAGCTTCCAGTTGTTGCCCAGGCGTTAGGGGAATGGCTGAACAACGAGTTGTGGAGACGAACGAAAGAGCGTCTAACTGAAAAATACTGTTGCTGTTAGAAACCATATTTTCATCGTCGAAGGCAGAAGCTCACGAGTCCGAGCGCGTGTTCGGAGACAGCTTCCGTCGCCGCATGGGGTGAGAACATGACGGTGATATTCCGTCTCTTACACTCTTCTAGATCAATATGGTTGGTTCCAGTTGTCTCGGATATCACGCATTTCCTACTCTTCAGTCAGGCCATTGTCCTTTGATGCGAGGCGGAACCCACAAGTAGGGCGCGTCACCCAGTGTCTGGGCGTTAATAGGCACTGTTGTGAGCGTTACAATGCTCGCATCATGGATCCTAGCAGCTATGAGAGCTTTGGCCGCGGGCGGAGTGTATTCGTATGTGATCAACTCATGCGTGAGCGGCGAAAGATCAATCGTAGGTGCGGGGACGTGGATGGTTTCCAGCTTGACAATGACATGATGAGTGTCATTAGGCAACCTTGTAGGAGTCTTTACTTCCTCTACGCCTTGGATGGTCATTTTAGCAGGGACAAAACTTGTCAGTACCTGGGTGTGTGACGCGAGGATGAAGATGAGGGGTTTAGAGAGACTAACAAATGATAAGATCGAGGTTGATAGAGAGATAAGCTCTATGGATTCCACTAAAGTGGAAACGCTACTACATGTTGGCTCTAGCAGCTTTTGTCATATAGGAGTGGATTCAGAGAAAGATAGGCCGTAGTGATCGGTGAATATCCATCTCTCACAGCAGTGAAGCAATGTTCATTATGGTCAATAGTTAGTTAGCGGTTTAACAATTGGCTTGTCAATAAAATCACAGAATTGGTATAAGAAATGGACCATGCATGGAACTAGGTTGCGTTTCTACTCAGCGATATTATGAAGGTTGAGGTAAAACGAGGAGTAACTTATGAACTGTGTTGGCTGTGGTAGCAGGTGCGGTGACGTGCAAAATTTCGGTACCCACGGTCTTCTAGCTCAGTTATCCTAGCGAGGGCCCAGCTTCAATTACGATAAAGAACGCTTTTTCACACATAGTAGTATCATATCTCAATAATAACATAGCAACCCGCTGTACAGAGACGTGCCGGGATATCCGCTGTTGATCCTGGGCTTGAGTCACTGTTACTACAACAGCTCAAACACTTATCATTTCTCGTGCTTGGTAGACCTGGCCCATGCCAGAGGTAAGAACGACTGCATTTCTGCTGCGGCTTTGGGTTGCCGAGCTGAAGTTATGACGAGGCAGGGAACAGACTGTTCACAAAGGCTGTCCGCTCAAGGGCACGGCCAACTTGCAGGTTGGGTGATCAGGTTAGGATTAAGAAGATAGAACTCATCAAATTGACTAGCATCGAAATCTTGATATATTTTATTTTCAACATGCTTGGGGTCCGAATAATTCCACCACCTAAGACAAATCCATAGAAGCACGCATTAAGGGTATCTATTTGCCAAACGAGATCAAGTCCAAATCACCACCCTGCACCGCTGCACGCAAGGCGTTTTGCCGCAGTTCGCCACATGAAAGCCCTCGCATCAGTTGCTCCTTCAACTCTGTATTTTGCTGAGCTCTCATTACCAGCCGTCGTACGATGGGCATACACCCAGCGCCCGCGGCCAGGCTCAGCAGTTTCCCAGCCCATTGCTCTCGGACCGAGATATCCAGCACGTAGTCAACATGATCAAATACTTGGTCCCAATCTTTGGACTGGGTTGCGAAAGCAGACCATCGTTTGATGATGAGCCGAAAGAAGTCGAGATTCTGAAGTTGGTGGCCATGTTTACTTTCGAGAAGTATCTTGAGCCTAGGAAAATCACCCCATTGGAGAATCTGGGTGGCAGCTCCAATCAACGGGTTCGGAAGAAATTTGTCCTTCCCAAATTCGGACTTCTCGAGCATTCCTCGAAGCATGGCTTCCGAGCCATAGAGCGAGGTGATGCTGAGGGGGTCATATAGACTGCTGTCAAATTCGAATCTGGGCTGGATTGCGCAGTCCGGGCGGCGGTTCTGCTGAACCCAATTGTCAAGTCTCGTCGACCCTGCTTCGCAAAGGTTCTCTATGCTGGTCAAGCTCGGAAGAGAGGAGTTCGTGACAGCACCAAAGTGATGTATCCAGTGGCATGATGCGTAGACGAAAAACTCCCCAAAGCCACGGTCAGCAGGATCGAAGCGGGCCATTCCTTGTTCCAGATCTTCCCAGGAGCAGCTTAGTGCGTCGTTGGGCTGCAGGACGTCATCATTGAATAGATCGACATCTCGAGGCAGTGCCTCCATCGCCACTTGCTCTTCGGGAAATATCGCAGTGGTTCCGATTTCGTCCAGTTGTAGATAATTGATGCAAATTTCCAAAAGGAGCCCTTCCAAGCTCTCGGTTCGCCGATGCAGAGTCGCTCGATCGGTAGATGCTGGGGTAGTTTGGGTTTGTAGGTGATCCGCCCAGTGTTCTATGACAAAAGCCCTGACAGACTGGTGGATGAGGCGAACTTGACGCTTCTTTAGGTCGCCAAAGTTCAGTCGAGCAATGAATGGGTGAATGAGGCTTATAAGCCTCTGGTGATCAACCCAATGACTCAGAGCAGCCACAGTAGTCACCTCTGGCGGAGCAGTCCCCTTGGCAGCTGCCCATGCGAGCTCTAGAATGCTGAGGGGTCGACGAGCAATGGCGAGAATTGCCAACGCTTTGCGGGCAAGATGCTCATTCTCAGGCTCATTGGAGGTGCATCGCGACAACAGCATGGTGTAGAGTGCCGAGAGTTGGGTGGGTACCGGGACTTCGTCTAGAAAGAGCCGCATCGGGCCAATCGCCATGATTCCCCGGGTCTGGATGAGCTCAATCACCATCTTGGTCCATATGGCATTCCCTTTAGCTAGCCGAGAGACTTTATCGACAACAAGCGCTTCAACGTCTTTGGGCAGGCAAGAAAGATGTGTCTCGACTGTCTTTCTGACGATAACGCTGTCTCTCCTGAAGGCGCACCCCAGCTGGAGCTGCGGCATTCCCTCAGCCTGGCCCAAGATCTCGTCGTGGGGGCGGAAGGATAGCAAGACTTTCAGCCTCGAAATCTTTTGCGACAAGGTTCCCAGGCACTTGAGTATGACGCCTCTGGAAGACCTGTCACACTCATCGAGTCCATCAATGACGAAAAAGACTTGACGGTCGATCGCCTCCAGAAGTCTTTGTAGAAACTCTCGTAGTTTCTTGGTGTCCGTTGCTGGTTCGAAATTGCCGGAAGCCTGAGCCTGCTTGTACCATCCATAGAATCTCTTCTTCAAGCCTGGGAGTTGTTCAAGCAGCGATAGAATGAGGCAGGAGAGAATCTGAACGGCTTGGTCGGGCCCTCCGTTTTGACAATAGTAAAAGCAGACCTTGTCCTGAGGAATTTGCTTCTCACTTCTTCGCCTCAGCTCATCGACGAGGAATCCCATGGCGACCGTCTTCCCGCTGCCCATTTCGCCGAGGAGCGCCAGATGCTGGGAGTTTGAGGCGCTGTACCAGTTGATGAAGTTGCGATATCTCACCAAGAACTCGCAGGCCTCGGCAGCCCGAAGATCCTGCAGATATGCGTGATACTGGCTCTGCTGCCGCATGGCACTGCTGCCCAGCCATCTACCAACTACGGATAAGTAAGCAAAGTGACAACTGGATGCGGGCGATGCGAGCTTACTTTCTTGGTCGTAGAGCATGGTCTTGATGTCTTCAACGATCTCCAACGTCGCCTTTTGTACGAGCTTTCGAAGGGTGTCGGCCTGTCTGAGGAAGTCTTGGACGATCTCTGGCAGGTCACTGTTGTCTAAGATCAACCCTACGATCACACTCGCGCCTCTTCTAGATAGGATCTCGTATGCGGCACTGTAGAATTCGAGGAGCTTCTTGTACACCAAGACAAGCGCCTATAAAGTGTCAGGAAGAGCGTGCAGCGTTGGATGGAGACATCATTTTTACCTTGTGGATGTCTTTCTTGTCGACTTTCTGGCCCAGTGTGTCGCAGTCATCGATGTAGGCGATCTGCTCTAGCATTGCCGCGATCTGCTTCGCGAACTCTTCGTCGGCAGTTGACAATGTGATGGCGACCTGTGCGGGTACTAGTTAGATGAGGTCACGCTAGGGTCTTGAGTCGAGCTTACCGCCGTCACGCCCCGGACCATGCCAAACACTGTCGATACAGCTGGGTCGAGGCTCGTCAGGGGGGCGGCCAGATCCAATGCCATCTTGAACTTCCCAAGAGGCACTTGAATAGATTCCAAGAATCTCACCCCCTTGAGGAAAGCCGACTCTTGAGTTGCTTCGTCGTTAATCTCTTCAAGCTGCCTGAAAAGCTCCGCGACATTTCTTCCCTTGAGAATGGCAATGTCTATATCTTTTCCGAGGCTTTCAACCGCCTCGCGATATGCTGCGCTCCATAGATCTGGAGAAACATTATCGACAAGCTCAACATGGATTGAGGGGTTCGGGATATGTGTCTGGTTAGGGTTGACCTGATGAGAAGTTTCGTCCGTTCTTGCTTGAGCGCCTTCGGGGTCGGTGTCGGGTACGGCATCGTCTGTTTGGGTGGACAACAACAAGCCTGCCGCGGATGGCTGACTGTCTGAGTTTTGAGTTTCGCTGGTGTAATACACTTCTTAGCACAACGTTGGCGATAGGAGAGGGACGAAGATAAACTCACAGTGTTGCTTGTTTGTTGCCACTACGTCTGGACGAACTTCGGGGCTTCGAACGAATATGTTTGAGTCGCACACGCCACCAATGCCTGAAGCCATCGTCTCGTGTTGGTGAAGACATAATGGGGTGGTGAGTACCTGACGTTAAATATTTTCCTTAGCGCTTTGACAGTTACCTGCTAGTCCAGGCTCGCCTTGACTCAGTCGATCCGAGTAGACATCTGTAACGTAAATGGATGGATAGGAAGGGGACCAGTTCAATCGTAGAGGTGATAGATGGGTCCTCCGGGGTATCTGTGATACGGGTGCCTCAGGCACTCGTGCCAATATCCTCAGGCGTCCATCCCTCCAACGCAGTTGACACTGGCCGACTGACCTCCACCCCTGGCTAACCTGCGAGCTAAAAAATGATGCATCAAAAAATGGACCTTGTCACGTGAAGGCGCACCTATCTACTGGCTCAGTAGCCCTGTGAAGCGGAGTAGGCCCACTTGGTGCCCTTGTCAAGCGTCAGGCACGATCGGTAGATCCAATTCTCCACTTGCATCTAAAACACGGCCATCAACCCCATCATTCATCATCGCCATCTACGGAGTACCGGTACCCAGGTTGCATTACTAGGTAGCCATTTCTCGAGCTGCGCTTGCGGATATTTTTTGATCTGTGGGAAGGCCTCCAATCGCCCCGTTTTCGATATTGGATACCTGGGTACCTGCGAATCACGCCGAGCCTCTGAATCAGAGACACACACGCCCACAATTACCTACCACTCCATCACTCCACAACCAAGACATCCTTGGCCGACCGTTTCAGCGCCTGCATCATCACATTTGACGAGAAGCACCCAACTACAGGCAGAATCCTTCTAGCCGCACTTCTTTCTCTCACATCCGCAGTACCCCTCCGAAGGCAAGAAGTACAGTCGCGCACAACCCTTGTTTGTTCATTGCTACCCTAACCCTAGGTTCGTGGCGCGTCTTAGGTACATCCCGACCATCAACCGATGCGCAAACTTGGCTAACTCACATGCTTCCCTAGCGATACGAGACCCTAACCGACAAACTTGCCATCAACGTGAACGATCGAGCTTCAACATGGTCTATGAAGACAAAGAACCCTACCCCGCACTGGGGTTCGCACCCGGCAAAGGCTCCCAGCCAGCAGCAGTTGGCTTTTTGGACCTACCTGGAATGGTTCGCGATGGCATTTACAAACATGTCCTCACCGTGGAGCACCCTGTCTATCTTTTCCAAGATTTTGGGTCTCGCGTCGAGGCTTTTGCCCCTGACAAGCCCAAGTGGTGGATCGCCCTGCTGTACACCAACCGACAGATTTCCAGCGAGGCCAAGGCAGTCCTATACGCCAACAACAATTTCCATTTGATGGGCAACCCCCAGAAACATGGCGCCCTTTTGCAATCTTTCTTGGGTCGCATTGGCTCTCCCAATGCCAATTCCCTATCCCGTCTCTGCATCGGCTTCCCTGTCACCGAGAAGGCACAGGGCCAACCTGGCTCAGTCATCATCACACAGGACAGCCTTCAGAGCTTGACCCTTGTTCGAGAGCAGTGCACCGCGCTCAAGATACTGGAAATGCAACTCTCTAAGGAAAATTCCGGACTTCTGGCTGGGGCACGCGAGGAGGACGCCCAGCTTGTGCGCGACGCGTTGCTGCGAATTGATGCGCAGTTGAAGACCATTTCCTCCGTCAAGAAGATTGTCGTCAAACTTTACATGAAAGATGTACCCTCTTTTGTCGTTGATGCGATGCAAGGGCTTGAATGGGTGGTCCTGGATGGCTAGGGAGTGTAGCTGCTGGACGTGGAGGCGGCCCAGCACACGGGCGGGGATCGATCCGGGCAAGCACCGTTGCGGTTATGGGTGTTTTACGGTACTGGGTTTTGATCCTGTCACATGTTGACGACTGTGGCTTTGTTCTTGGATCTGATGGTCTCTTTGAGAGACGCCATTGAGGATGGCAAAATCGCTATTGGAGAGGCTTCCCATGTTGTTCATTCTAAACGGGGTACCCAAAATTCAGGTTTCGTGCTCTTGTCTTGGGTGGATCTTCTTAGGATAGAGGAGATACCACTACCTGGTTAGCAATTCAAGGTAAATTAGATAACATTGATCGTCTAAAACTTGTGTTGGCCACACTACCAATCCCAAAAGCCGGAATAATCCGCATCATCCGTAGGGGAGTTGCGACATGAACATGCTGCCTGATGGCGCCTATCCTCTCCTTAAAAGGCAGCTTCTCTTGTCGATTATTGTAGTCCAGACCCAATAGGTGAATAGGTGTGCTGACAACCTGTATAGCAGCAGGCATAATCATTTGTGCGGTCCGCAAGCTTGCCTCCTCTGAACTGATCAATGAGGATATTGGGCCATTTACTGGAAGTTGATGCAGCTTAGGGGCGATGATGCTTGGCATGTTGAAGGATGCAAAGACGGTAACTGCATCTCTAGTCGTGAATAGAGCAAAGCTCCGTCGTGGAACAGCTGCTTTGACGGCAGAAGTTACAAGAAGCTTTGCAAAGTATCCGTCTTTGTAAACACACAGACCGGTGCTGACGGCGGTTGTGGCAAGAAATTTGGGCATGGTGGAGGAAATAGTTGTCATGTCTAGGTCGTGTGAAGCGGCGTATATGGAATCACACAAGTTTGCAGTCGAGTATGTTCCAAAGTAGACGAGGAATGGGATGATTATTCCTCCGACTGGTGGCATCTTAGGTTTAGAGAGAAATGACCGTACTGTTGCGCCTAGAGAAGCGCCTGTAGCTGCTTTGCGCACAACGACGCTGTTAATGTGAATTAGCACAATAGAGTAGAGATGACTGATAGAATAAGTGCTCACATATCGATTGCCGTGACCCATGGTGAGACGAGAGCCGAGGCACATGTCGCAGAGAGAAGATCAACACCAAATATTGCCCAGATTGGACGCCTCTGGTCCTCAGCACCCGCGACCGTAGCCATGATTGCCCCGACGTATCGGAGAGGTGCTCAAAACTCTTGCACACCTAGATATCGAAGGCGAGTAATCTCGGCTTAAAATGGAACAGGCCTTGGACGCAGAAAATGAGTGAGAATTTATTGCAGACGCTTCCGCTAATAAAGTCAACAGCCGTCGTCGGCTACGCTAACCTTTGCTTTGAGCCGCTTTCCCCAGCTTTTCAGCCAAAGTGGGGAGTCAAGGAGACCCCTGACCAATGGCGAGGCTCCAAGAGCCCACAGCAAGGTCAAGTTTTGTGTTACAGTATCTGAGGCCGGCACTTAACGGTATAAGGGGTGGATAGATCGCCAAGTTAATAGAATTGGTCCTGCTGACTGAGGCGCTCTCTCTGTCGAAGGATCAAGGAAGACAAGTAGAACATCATATTTCCTCCTCTTGTCCATACTCCGATGCATCCACGAATTCATCATCAGAACTGCCAGAGTCTTGACCATCACTTACACTCGAGTTATGAGACGCCACTATTTCCAACAGTCGATAAAACGCCACCCTCACTTCATCAGAGACCGGCTGTTCGCGAACTTCAAATTCCTCTCTAGCCGTCAAACCATTCTTATCTCTCGCTTCAACATCCAAGCCCTTGAGCCCAAAGCTCGCCAGCGTCTCGAGTGTCTTTTCGTCACCAGACTCGGCGGCAGCATGGAGAACGGTGGTCCCCTGGCTATCGCGCAAATAATCTGCACCCAGTCTGAGAAGCATGGCTTGTCCTTGGTGAGCGTTGAACCCAACGGCCATGAGAAGGGGCGTGATGCCATTGTTCTGAGAAGCGTTGATGTCTGCTCCCTCCTCATATAAAAGTTGAATGACGTCGACGGCGTTATATCGTGCGGCAAATGCGAGAGGCGTGGCTGGCATTTTGGCGGTTTGAGGATCAATCTTGGCACCAGCCGCCAATAATCTCTTGACGGCGGGTGCATTGTTCCTTTCCGCTGCAAAGTGCATAAAGTTTCTGCCCTGTCTCTCATCAACCATGTCGATATCCGTCCCGGCCTCTAGGAACAGATCAACCATCGCTAGACACGTTGACTGGGGCATGTCTGAGTCAAGCGCGAACCCCAACGCCGAGCTCCCTCCCGATGATTTGATGTTCACGTCTGCACCGGCATTGACAAGGGCGCGAGCCTTGGGTAGGTCGCCCCGTTCGGTCGCGTACATCAGGGGAGTACGACCTGACCCATCCTTTGCGTCGAGTTGGGCGAGGATCTCCGGGCTTCTGCTCTCAAGAATCGGGACAAGGCCGACGTGACAATGTCCAACAACAATCTTATGGAGGAATGTGAGACCCAGATCATCTATGCAACCAGAGAGAGGAAAGATTCTTTCCAGCTCATCAAAGTACTCCGGTGGCCCATCTCTCGAAAGGAGCATCCTGCCAACTTGGTGTCGCGCTGAAGTACCGAATATGTCCTCTTGTTCAGGGTCCGCCCCAGACATGAGCAGAAGTTTGATGATTTCTATCTTTGTGGTCCACGGTAGAGGGCCAGTCAAAGCCAGCTGTAGTACCGATCGGTCGTCTCCGTAGTAGACTTCGATGACTGCTGATTTGTTGACTTGAAGAATGTGTCGGATATTCTCCATGGTGCCAACTTGCACTTGGTACAAAATATTCATTGGAGATAGAAAATATTCCATACGACGGAGCGGCACGATAGCTAGCGTGAACCTTTCAGTGGTGTCGACGAGGCCGTGAATGGCATAGTTGAGGAACCAGAGCGGAAATGTGTACGTGAACCTTAGGCGGACGTATCTGCCGTTCGAGCACGAGGACAAATTGCAAACGGGCCTTGAAATGGGACAACCCGTGTATCCAACAAAAAGAGACCCGATAATTGATCGAAGAATTCGGGGCAGCCGTAGCGAGAGGTCTTGATTTGGCGTAGCATGGCATTTACACTGGCAGTTGCTCAAACATCGAGAGCCCATTAGGCGGAGGGAAAAGTACAACACGGAGTTTAAGAATTCGGGACGCAAGTTCGTCGCCGGTGTTGATCCAATGCTGAGGAGATCTTGAGTATCGGCTTGGCTTGAACGTAGCGTTTGCTGGACCAAAACGTCGGATACCAGCCTTTGGATAATGGCAATTTGTTCCCCAGCCTCTTGCTCGAGTGCTTGTTGTTCTGGATGCCGTGTCTCGTTTTGAGGTTCCGTTGCTGAAGTCTGGTGGTCACTCTGTTCTTGTGACCCGGAAGCGTAGTGTGTGGCAGCTTCATCTAAGGCACTCTGCTCTGTGCTCGCCCACACAGGGGCGCCATGACTCTCGAGCTGGCTTCCATCCCCTCTGTTTTCTTCAAGTCTCTGTACTATCACCGTCTGACTGTTGTGAACGTCGAGACGAACATTTCGCAATTCCAGTAAAATCCTAGTCGACATGGAACTGCCCTGTAGTTAGACATTGACCTTTGGGGGGTAGGATGGCTTCTTACGTGTTATGAGCCACGAGCAACTCGTTGATCTTCAATCGAACCTCTTTCAGTCGAGTCTGAAGCTCCGAGGCTCGTGACTTTTTAAGACACCATTTGACTCTCTTGAGGGTCATCTTCTCCCCGAGAAGCTTCTGCGCCAGTGCATCCAAGTCGGCCAAGATAGACTTGGCCTTCAGCAACTGCGCCTCCAAATCGACGAGAGCTGCCACGCCATCTGGTGTGCTGAGCCCAGCAGCTTCTGTAGTCGTCCTCACGTCATCAACGCGTGCCAATACAGCCCTGAGATCCGCGGCCTCGTTAGACAGTGCTCGGATGAGGTCAGGTGCGTTCCTGAGTTGAGACTGCAAGTTGTGAAGAGCGCTGAATGCTCTGGTAGCTACATCGAGTAAGCCGGCTACAGAGGCAATCAGAGAGATAGCTTCAGCCATCTTTGAGAGAGAGATTAACTTTGTGAGATGCAAAGAATGTGGATTGTCCGATCAAGTTGGGTCCTGCCTTGAGGCTTCCCCTCTTCTTCCCTGGGTTAGCCTCACCTCACACTTGGAGTCTGCCTTGGGTCTAGTAGCTTCAGCTGAGCTGCATCTCGACGCACACTATTGGTGTTCTCGACCAATAACCTGGAGCGGTAACCCTCCATTTGAAAAGAGGCAATCAATAAAAGCAACAGTTTTTCAACAAGTTGCGGCCGCAATACGGTCGCGAATAGGTTACTAATCACCAAGGTTTGCGACCATACATGACTGCCTCTCCGGGCTACTCTTATTCTCTAGTCTTTTTTGCAGCAATGTGACCATTGGTGCTTGCTTCACTACCTGTCGAAAGATATCTTTCACTTTTGGCCTTGGGATGGCTCAACGATAGGGTTCCTCCAACTTCTCTCAAGCTGGTAGATCAGGCTCATAGAAGGCTTTGGGGGCTCATATACCCTAGGTAGGTATGTTTCCACATGACTTTGCTCCTTTACCTTGCTCTAGTTCGAAGCGTCAAAGCAATCTCTTTGACGTGGACAGGCCAAGGGCAACGTACGATCTTGTTCATCGGGTATCCCGACTTCAACTATAATAAAGAACACATTTCCAACACATCATAGCATCATATCCCAATGCTAACATAGTGGAACGGAACGAACAGCGCGAAGACATCGTCAAGGTCGCTCTTCAACTCAGCCAATCTGGAACGACCCCGTTCTCATGGAAGGGAGATGAGCTAGCCCTAGCTCAGTAACACGGGCTGCTTTGATGCTCACACTCTACTGCATTCCCTAATTCCAATTTAACCAACGACGTCGAGACCCGGGCAGATTTTGGTTTCATGCACCCTGGACATGTGTACATTCACAACACCAACCTCACCGACCACGAGATGGGCCTCATTGCCGAGAGTGGAGGCAAGATTGCGCTTTCGACCGACACGGACGTGCAGATGGGCATGGGATACCCACCCCTCCGTCTTGCTCTTCAGCACGGCCTACGACCGTCCCTTAGCATCGACACGTCGAGCTTCTCCCCGCCGGACCTACTATCGCAGATTCGGTTGCAGCTGCAGGTGCAGCGTGGGCTTGATCACGATGCCGAACACAGAGCCAGTCGGCCCGCCCTGAATATGGACTTCACTGCTAGAGATGGGTTGATCTGGGCCACACGGAACTGCGCTGAAGCAGTTGGTATGGAGGATAAGATCGGCACTCTGACGCCGGGGAAGCGAGCTGACATTGTTATCCTAACCAGCAAGCGTTCCCTCAGCGGATCAGCTAATCCCTTCGGAACCGCTGTTATGCACTCTACTCCCGCAGATGTGGATTTCGTCATGGTGGACGACAAGGTCATGAAGCGTGACGGGTACCTCGTCAACATCGACGTCCCCGCCATCCGCAAGAAGGCTCGAGAAGGACTCCAGTGGATTCTGGAGAACTTGAAGACCGCTCTAACGGAGCTGACCCAGGCCGAGATTGAAAATTCCTTTCGCATGGGGGAGAAGTCTCACCGTGCCAATGTGGCGGAGGCGTATGTGCATGGAGCCGAGGTGGGGGATTACCTCGGGGGCTAGAGATTCTACATTGAAGCCACTCGTCAAGGCCGCTACGTTAAGAGTGGGATACGATGTTATGATGTGTTG
>JABCKC010000911.1:0-38082 GCA_013186395.1 Fusarium papillatum | reverse complement strand
CCACTACCACCACCAATGACGTGAATGTCACCTGAGTTATCGCCGGGCGGAGGTCCAACCTCGGTGGTAGTTGGATAAGGACCCGGACTGTATGTGTATGTGATGTCGTGGGTAGGCTCTGTTAGAGTAACTGGAGGAGGAATGATGCTGGTTCGTACAGGCACAATTGTTGTGGTAGATTTGCTGACAATGATGTTGGAAACCTCGATCTCAGTAGTTGTGATTGGCGGCAGTGTGATCCGGACAGTGATTGTAGTTGTGCGATACGCAGTGACACCATTAGTGGTTTCCGGCCAGGTTTCTTCGATAGTCTCGGTAATAACTGGGAAACTGATGGTGGTCTTGGAAGAGAGTGGCCAAGGTGGAAGAACAAGCGTGCAAGGGGGACGACAACTTGCGGTCGGTTCGCTTGACTTCCAGATCGTCGGGTCAATGTAGACAACGCCGTCACCATCTCCGCTGCCGTCACCATCGCCGTTGTCGCCACCGTCAGAATCTCCGTCATCTCCGTCATCGCCTGAGCCGTTGGGCCAGCAGCGGTTGTGCCAGAGATTGAGTCTACCGTTGTCGGGGTTGATGGAGACATAATCGGCACGCTTGTCACCAGTCATCTGGGTAATAGTCAGTTAACTAAGAGGTATAGATATCAGCACGGGAAGAGTAACTTGCCTCTGTGACTCTGATAGCAGATCCAATAGACCCAACACCGTCGGCGAAACTAAGGGGCGTATTCCATCGAATAGACCCATCGTCTCGGAATCCAAGGTGATGCCATGTTCTCGTCATGCCTGTTGTAGTACCAACCACAACATAGTCAAGACGACCATCGCCATTGGTATCTGCAAATTGAACATTCTGCGCGCTGACACCAACGGGTCCATCGGCTACCAAGTAAGGGATACCCCATGATGGAGGATTGGTGCCCAGATGCTTCCACATAATGACAGCTCCCGTATCACTGACGTAGAGATAGTCATCAAGACCATCGCTATCCAAGCTATGAAACGGCTCTTGTCAGCTAACCCCGGGCAGAAATCAATAGAGAAAAGGGCAGTTAAGACTTACTCTGCAAAACGAACATTCTTCGCCTTAAAGTTAAACCCAAACTTAGTCTCGACGGTATTCTTAGGTCCCGCAGCAAACTCGCCACGAGCCTTCCAACCCCAGCCACCATCAGGGCCAAGATTCTCAAACCAATCAGCTCTTCCAGTGTCTGGGTCAACAACGACATAGTCAGCTCGACCGCTCGTGGTCAGAACTGCCATGTGGATCTGCTCTCGTGGGTGATCTCCCTTGGCGATCATGCCGAGGTCATTCCACTTGTTTTCACCCTTTCCTACGTTGAGGTAGCCGTAGCCTTTGCCGGTGTGGTCGATCCAGAAGTAATCACTGGTGCCATCACCGTCCACTGGCATTCAAAGTTAGCATTGCCTTCTGTCGTGGATGGTAGAGATTAGAAAGACTCACAGTCGCAGAGAAACACGCCATCACCTGGCTGCCACTTTCCACCAGTTCCAAGGTTCTCCCACAGCGTAACTTCACCCGTCTTCTCATCGACAAGAAGGTAATCAACCTTACCGTCACCTGTCATGTCAACCAACCGCACTTGGTTTGACTTGGCACCATCCGGTCCCGCAGCAACATTGAACATCTGCGACCATCTGGGCACCAGGCTCGTTTCCTGTCTTCGGTTGATGAGACCGTTAACCTTACCGCCAACACCGACCATCATATAGTCAGCTCTGCCTTCACCTGTCAAGTCTCCGAGGATCACGGTGTCTCCATCGGACTGAGAGGCCCCGGTAGCAACGACGCCGATCTTGTGATAGTCAGGCATAGACCCGCCGCCAGTGTTTAGCCAGGCCGTGACTTCTCCGGTCTTTTTACTGACGATCAGGAAGTCATCTCTTCCGTCGCCTATGTCACGATTAGCATAAGGTCATGTTTGTACAAACAATGGATCGCTTACCGTCAATGTCGACCATCTGCAGTGTCTCGTTGGTCGCACCAACACCTCCAGCGATACGACCGAGACTCTGCCACTGCCATACACCGTCCTTCTCAAGACGGTTAATCCAGCCATGAACATCTCCCGTATCAGGATCAACCCAGATATAGTCATCTCGGCCGTCACCATTCAGACTAGGTAGGTTAGCCAAGAGCAAGACAAGAAAGACTGGATAATAACTCACTCGGCGAACATGACACCCCATCCATCTCGGGGCTCGGTTGGGTTAACAACGCTCCTAGGCACCTTCCAGCTTCCAGAGGTTTTGCCGTTTGCGTCAGGAATGTTGATGTTCACCTTGACTGCTCCTGTCTTGGGATCAACGCAAGCATAGTCCTTGAGACCATCACCGTCAAGGTCCATGAAGTGAAGTCGAGCGCGAGGACAATTTCCCTCAGCAACGACGCCTAGCTTGTTCCAAGCGGGTACAAAAGCGCCATCAGAGTCAGCCCTAAGAGTTTACGCATCAGCATCTTTCTAGGTATCATGTGGGGAGGGGGGAGGGATAACATACACCTTTGCGCCAGTGGCGATCATACCAACGTTGTACCAAGACGGCGTCGACTTGCAGTTCTCGGGGCTAGTGGAATCTGGAACTGGCGTCTTCTTGCCCGGCTTGGAGATCCAGCCTCTCTCGTCCACGGACTCAATGGCAGAATAGAACAGGTCAGCCATTTTCCCATAGCCAACATCGTTAGGATGAAGACTATCAGCCAAGTCGTCAAGAGTAACCCCATGGTTCATTCCAACCACGAGCATCTTCTTGTTACGAACAGTGACGTACTCGGCTGCTATGACAGGGATGGCTTCGTTGAACTCATTGATGCGTGGGACAGTAGCAGGATACTTATCAGGACCCGCGGGGATGAGGTTACACAAGAGAATGACAGTATCAGGAGAGAATTCGTAAATCTCATCAATCAGCTTCTTGAGACGTTCCGGTGCACCGGCAGGACTGATGTTATTCTTCATGTCGTTGGTTCCAGCATGGAGCAGAACAATGTTGGCGCCGGCGTGAATGCCGACTCCGCTGACTGAACGAATCTCATCAATCACGTAGCCTCGGTGACCTTCATGGTTCTTGTCGGCCATGGTGCCTGTGCTCATGCCGCCGACAAAGTCCACAGAGTTGCCTCGTGCGGCGAGTTTGTCAAAGAGCTTCTTGCGGTAGCCATTTTCGTCTGAACTCTGGGCACCCCATGTGATGGAACTAGAAGATGTTAGAAACTGACATGGAAGTTCAAAAGGAGGAGTTAATGAGAAAGCTAGGTGTAAGTGTGACGCCTGCTGCATAGACAGTAGAGAAAAGGCAATACATACTCTCCAATAGGAAGCACTCGAAGGTCAATACCGTCAGCAATAGGAGCCCGAGCGTTCAGGTTCGTAGTTGGGGTAGCAGCATTTGCAACTGGCACCCAAAGACTGGATACAAGTACAATTGCCGTCAAAGTGGTCCAGACATCCCACCAACGGGTGGTCAGCGCACTCGGCACCATGTTGACTGTCTGTGCTCAGTGCAATCTGACTTTATCTTAGAAGCCAAGTCAAGTCAATTGCTTACACCATTGTATACAACCGGATGCCATGAGAAGATATCATTCTTCCCAACCCCTGCCGCAAAACCCCAGGAGTACAAGTGACATACCCAGCATGGTCCCGCTCTCACGGCCCGGCCAGCGTGGGATCATGAACTCTTGGCACTTGACAGCGTTATCACGCACCAAGCCTAATTAACCGCTAGAGCGGAAAAGCAAAGCCGCGTCTAGAGCGGCAGGGGGGAGGGCGGCTGCAGCTTCTCGGGCGTCTAAATCAACCGACATGTGCATATTAGCTCGGCCATGCTCATGTCGCTAGTTCCAGTTTGTCTAAAGGCCGATTATGACCGGTCCACTAATAACCTTTAGGGACCTATTGCGGCGTCTTTTCAGCAGCTTGTGACAGGGGGTTTCGGGCGGCAGCTGAATGAGGATACCAGTGCGATAATGTCCCCCCTGTAAGGTAATGGAACTAAGAAGGTTAAAGAGTTGATTTTTGAGTGAGTCCGAGTTTACAAACATTTAAGCAACCAACACGAGGTAGGAATGAGGGAATATGTTGCTTGTCTTTGTCCAATCATGAGTTTTGCACTGCCCTTGCGGCCGACCCATGATCCTCAGTATCTGCACCTTTGTTTGGCCAGATTAGCATTCCGTGACCGGAAGCGCTTTGCAGATGTACCTTGCAGTTGAGAATAACCGCGGTAGGATGCTTGGAAGAGTCTAGCCCTCGAGCCCTGGTATCCCATAGGCCTATCCCCGATACCCTTGACAGATAGGAATTGGGGGCCGCAGGGTTGCACCAGATGGAGAATGCCGGTTGATCCGAGAACATTTATCGTGACATATCCGGGAGTCACATATGAAGTACTTATGATTGTTCTGTAGAGATAACTTCTGCAACACGGGGCATTAATATTAGTAGTTCCATGAGAGCAGATGTTCTCAAGACGCAAGAACCAAGTCCCAGTAGCCGCGGTGTCAGATCTTTCTTCCCTGAACGCAGGCGCTTAAAAAATCCCGCACTGCAGATCGGAATTGTGACGAGAAGAGCGGAATTCCAAACTGCCGAAAACTCCATATCTGCCCCCCAATATCATGCCCGATGAACCTTCGGCCCCGAAAGGATCCAATGGGCTAAATCAGCCTCGAGAATAGGTCATGCGATAGCCTCACCCGGCCAGTCCGGATTTTTTATCCCCAGTCCCATATGCACTAATCTTGGCGTTGGTTGGTTCGTTCAACCGTCTTGTTGGTTCTAGCATTTTAAAGGATGATACCACCCTGTTGGTCCCATCCATTAAGCATACTACGTAGTAGCATGCGGATAACTGCTAACGGACGGCAACATGCGTCTGTGATCCCACAAGGCGCCTTTTCAGGGGACTTTTTTCAGGTCTAATCCGTGGCCAATCGGGGCAGCATGTGAGGCGCATGCTCAAAGACCCTGGTTATCACATCATGGTTGTCTAGGTCCTCTTTTTCCCACGGGGGGACCAACCCTAGCCATGCAGTTGAGAGATATCGCTGCAACTCGGCTGTTCACATGGGCCCCTCATTCATATCGGACAACTTGGGCGCTTTGCCCACGTCAAAAGGTATACCAGCTGCTCTGCCACCTTCTTTCTCAGTAATACGCAAACAAGACCTTGAATATCCATCTTGAGACAGGATGGGTACAAGGACTCAGTCTTCGTGGAGGTCACTCCTATCCTTCTTCTCCGTTGCCCTCTTTTCCCTCCTCCTACTTCTCTATATTGGCCCATCTCGAAACTCTGGTCTGGACCTTGGCGTCCCAATCACAGAGAGAGACCTTCATGATAATACATTCACAAATCTCACCAAGCGAGCAAGTGACCAATATGAGAAAGCTCGTGAGAAGGGATCCAGGCTGCATTGTCTGATGGCCATGTCCATAGACGAAGCCAGCGAAATCCCCGATGGCAAGCAGGCTGAAGAACACCTGCAAGAGTGGGGACTTCAAGATATTGAAGGTTGGACAGAAGGCCAAGATAAGAAGGCTCCCTACTTCCAAAACTACTTGGATTCGGCCTTTGAAAGTCTCGGCGCTTCCGCAAGCGATGCTCACAATGTCCATTGGGTTCATAACCGAGAGAGCCTAATCTTTGAAGACCTTAAGGAGTATTCAGATGACCCGGAACCGGGTATTGTAAGTTGCAAGAGTTCCCATCAAGTCCCAACCGCTTCAATGGGGAGCAGCGTTAACTCCGAATCATGATATGTATAGACCTCGGGGGCATTCTTCACCAACTCTTACATTTTAAAACCTGGCATCATCATTGCGGACAACAACTATGCGGTCAAGCCGGCATTGGATGACTTTGTACCAGGCTGGGAGGGCATGTTCAAAGTCACCCACATTAAACGAGTAAGTCTCGCACCCTATCTCAGCAGTGATGATTTTTGCATGACTGACTCCGAATCTCAGTGGAGCGATGCGGCATGGATGCAATGGGTGGGTTGGCAGTTTTCCTGTTGTCCCTCTTGTCTCACATGAATTCCCTAACATTCCATTCACAGGTACACGTGTGCGATACAGAAGACGGTGATAGGGGCAACATCAGGTATATTATCCGGTCTCACATCACCAACAAGAAGACTCTGTCCATCCTATTCGAGGCCCTCATCAACAAGTACGGTGGATCCCCAACGATTGGAAAATGGGGAGACCGCTACACGATCGACGTGGAGACTAACCCTGGTGAATTCCACGCCATCCTTGGGAGCCCCAACGGAGCAGGAGTGGGCTTTATTCTTATAAACCACAAGGAGGCACTGGGGATCAAGACGGTCAATAAGGTCGAGGTGTTCGTCCCCAACGTCCCTTACACAGTTACTAGGACCACCGTTGACGACATTGCCCAAAACCGCAAGATTATGCTCTTGTTTACTGTCACCTCAGCGTGAGAAATTAGCTAGTTGTCTGCAAAGCTTGATAGGGTTCCCCATGGAAGGGGGTTAGGATGTTACGAGCATGTTTCCCAGACTGTGTAGATGGTAATAAACCCTTCTAGGCAGAATAGTCATTCAGAGGACAACCTATATTTATGTACCCAAAGGCTTAAGAATATATTCTCATTACTACAGTACCTTGCACGCTAAGTCGAGACACCATCGACATCTCGACTGTTCTTCACTTGGGCACGGATCGCAGCAAGCATGGCGTTATGTTGAGCCAAGGATTTCCAATGCTTCTCCCCAAGTCCGTCCTTGATACCTTTAACTTCATCCGGGGGCAAGACGCTTTCCCACGCAAAAAAGTAAAAGTCGTCATTATCCACACGGATAGGAGGTGCTAGACCCAAGAGATGCATCCTCCACCGATCCCAAAAGGCAAAGCCAAGCGGACGAAAAGAGTCAAATTGAACGCCAGGAATAGGCGACTCTCCCGGCCCGGCGTCGTTATCTGTAAGAGACCTGAAAAATTTGACGCCAAACGACTCCCACTTCAAGGCGGGCTCGGTCTTGCCCCAGTCATCGTCTTCGCTGTATGTTGGAAATGGAATTGGTTTACCACCTACCGGCACTGTATCGCCCGGGCCCAAGTTATGGATTTGTCCCCACTGACGATAGGCACGCACAACCCAGGTAACGTTCTGTGGAATTGGCAATGCTGTCACCCATCTTGTGGTAGCTGAGGCTGAAGGTGGTCGGGGCAAATGGTGGTATGCATCGTTGGTCGCCTCTCCAAGTGTCGTCAGGTATTCCCTAACTGACTGGACTTCTTGATCTCGAAATCCGTGGTGAAAAGATGGGAACAATTCCAACAGGTCCATTTTGTTTAACACGCAGATTTCGTCATCCTGCCAGTCAATCATGTCCGCCTTGTTTTCCGAGAGCCGCCGCACCTCTCCCACTAGCTGTATAGCCCAGATGGCGCGAACGACTCGCATTTCCTCTACCCAAGTGGGCTGCCCAGCGTCGACCATCTTGGCAGGTACACCAGGATATTTACGATCAAACGCGGGAATCTCTTGGTTCCGACGGCCATATTTATCCGTGTAAGAAATCTTAGGGTCAACAGGATGCAAGACACTGAGAGCTCTTGCCCGTTCCAAGCATGATGCCAGACATGACTGCGCGAGAGCAGAGATTTGATATGCTGTCGCGACAACTGATCGAAGTACCGTCACCGATACATTCGAGGCTGACAGAGTTTCAGGGCCGATTGTCATCGATAATTCAGCTGGCCACTGAATCCAGCGAATCGACCCGCGCAGGAATTTATGCTGGAACTCGTATAGATCCTTAAAAGGAAGAGCTTTTGAGCGAACAAGTATCACTCCACGAACCACCTCCCGAGTCTTTGGCGGCAGTATGGAATTTGGGCCGGAGAGAATTCCTTCGGTTATGGTGAGAGCATGACTGTTGAAGACTCGGAATGTGCTTGGAGATGCTCTCATTAGGCTCCAGAGTGTATCGAGGCCAGGTAGACTGGTGATGATGGGGAGCAGAAGCTCGGGTGGTAGTCCCTCGAGCGACGCCGGTTCGTGAGGGCGGCTAAACCCAGGAGTAGCTGGTTGAGTCATCATGAGCACATGTAAGTCCGCCCAGGCCCAAAGACTTTGCTTGTTTATGGGAGTATCGAGAAGTTGAGGGATTTCATGTGGTGAAGATGTGATGTGACGTTGACACTGCATGTTGGCGCTGGGCTGTTTCCACGTGATGCGTGAATGACATAAGCCCCCCTCGATACTAGCCAATCGCAGGCCCAAGATCGGCGTTTCAACCTAGACAGCCGATAAGGCGAGCTGGAACGCTTCAATTTGCAAAGGAATCTCAGGATGCAAAGGTCTTCTGCTTTTACGGCTCTCAATTTATGGGTCTTCTTCAGAACCTCATTCCTTGGGAAGATCGATACATGAACATTCTAGAGCGAGCTCCCACATCTCATATCTGAGCACGCCTCCTTGGTCCTCCAATAATAGACATCGACAAGGTCTTTGGCACAGTTAGGCAGCTCAGTATCATCTATGCCTTTATAGAAACTGATACTGGCTGACTGATCTATGATGGCATCGAAATAATAGTTCGCAGCCACATCAAATCTCCTTTTATGGTAACTGTACCTTGGGCGTGAGTAGTTGACTTACCGGACACGCCCGTGACATATTCGTCACTGAAACTGCATAGTGTTAGCATTAGTTCAAATATTCTGAAGTGCTTAAACAAGAGATGTGAGTCATCATGACCTACGTCGCCCATTCTCTCTCCTCGCCGGACGGGGATATCTCCGTCTGTGGCTGCTTGAGAAACTATGCTTAAGATAACCTTCTTGTCTTGAGCACTTCCAAGCACTTCTCACTTGCCTAGGATGTATAGAGCTTCATGCAGCAAATACTTACTGTACACTTCTGTCTCAAGCTCAGGCATCTTGGTAGAGCAGGCGGTAAGACAACTGTGTGTATCAAGAGTACGAACCAAAGTTAATTCTGAGGGGAACGCGAGTGGTTTATATATATGGTAAAAAAGACTCTCTACGTCGGGCTATCTCCGAGTTATCTCGTAACCTGATGCTGCGGATTGCCCAGGTGGCCGAAATCACTGGAGCCCAGTATTACACCTTCGTTCCAACCACATGCTAACAACAGTCTTGATCACAGTACCTACTACAGAGTACATTTTCGACACAGCTGTGGCATTCAGAAAGTGTAACCAGTTACTAATTCCAAGTCTCGGGGCTATTATAATGCTCGGGAGGTCAGGATGAGTTTCCTTCTTGAAGTTCGAGCGGACAGTCAAGAACCTAACTATTGCGCTTGAAGTCGTCGACGGCTCTGGACCCCGGCGGTAATTCTATCAAGGTATTTATCTGTCTTTTGTCAGTTTTCACTCTAGTTCTTAGATTTCGGGACTTACATCCGACCGTCCACTTCTGAGCGAACATCCGTAGTGTTGGCACAAGTCGATCAATCTCATCGCAAGTAGGGGAGCTTTCCGTCTGGTCGACTAGTACAGACACGCAATAGAATACGCAAAAAATGCTGACATAGGACAGCCGAGTTATATCAGCTCCCTTATTGCTCTCGAGAGATTCTCTGCATGTGTCCCAGACCATGCGGCGGCAGGCCTGCAACGCTAGGTACTCCTTGGAACCTGGTTGGGCATTTAATTCTCTCACGCGCTCTTGACGGATGATAAAAAGGCAACTAGAAAATGGGCGGTGTGTTAATAGGCCCTCTCAAAGTCGAGATTAATGTATCTTACCAGAGTGCCATGGTCGTAGGATCGCAATATGATTCAGAATAACTGTCCTGGGATAGCAGATGATCAAGCATATTTTCAAGGTCGCTGTCGATCGAATTATAATTTTCCCTGGTCCCGATGCCCGCCTTGGAGTATTGCACGTGCTCCAGGGCTCGTCCAGCGAGCAAGACCATCTGGCCCATTGAACGAACTCTTTGGGCGATTGGGTCAAGTGGCGACGACTCCATGCTTGGGGTATCAATCTGGACACGAAGACTGGCGCTCAGGCTACTCGATACCGGGGGCAAGTTGTCGTTGAGAGTCAAAAGTGTCATCAATCTTTTAACTTAGTATGTGAATCATTGTGAAGGGGATAAGTCGCCTACCGATCAAGTATCATCAAACACACCTTCAAACGCATTTGCACCTCCAGGGTCTCCGCATTCTCACCAACCAAATTCATCATAGCTACTGTAAAACTCAGAGTCAGGTATGCCTGTCTTGTCATCCCATGGCCGCACTCATATAGGGCAATGAGAGATTTTGCCTGAACAAGGGGAATTCCGATGTCGTTTTGTGATTGCAAGGCCTCGCAGAGGCACTGAAGGGTCATGTATAATCTTTTCTGCCTCAGGTGCTCAATATGGCTGCACGGTGGAGTGATAACGAGTAGCATAACCAGATATAGCAAGGTTGTTGATGCCTCTGTGCTCGGCGTTGATGGGTTGTTGATATGGGGTCGTAACTGGTCAAGGTTGACGATCGGAAACCAGTTATGAATTGAACGTGTGTAGTTTTCGACAAGACTAGAAAGCGTGAGATTGACTTCAGAGAGGATGTTGCTCAGCCTGCTTTTAGCGCTCAGGTGTTCATCGACAGGGTCGCTCATGGCAAGCTTCATGAGTTCGCTCTGCCCGTAAGATGACAAATCCCAGCCACAAGTCCCAAACTCCACAAGCGATCCGTTCAACTCCGTACAGGAATTACCGTTTAGAGGCAGCGAGTAATCGCATCGTACCAACTTCCTATCCTTCTATTAATACACGAAGTACACAGCGAGTGTGGAGCTTACAGGGTACATCGAGAGCATCCTGGTAACAACCGGTCGCACCGCTGTTTCCGAACGCGACATCGGTTGCAAGTACGAGATGCTTTCTCGATAACTTGAACAGAGGCTGTCATTTTGGAATTTCGGATATTGAAAGAGGGATGTTTCATGCATCGGCCGATGCAGATGGAAGCATAGGTTGATGGATGGCGTTGATGCTGACAAACCTGGGGCGTCTGAGTTTTCTGTGGCCAATGACATGAATATCTCGGGAGACAGGGGGGGAGCGGCCGATGCATGAAATAGCGCCGATTTGACCGTTGTCATGATCCACAAACAAGGAAACCTATATCGACGAGAAGTGGGTGAGTGAGTGCAAAATGTCGAAGTATGTAGACCTCCGGTGTATAAATACGATCCCTTATGGACTGCATCAGTTCTCAAACAAGCCCTATTTCACCACATCTCAGAACCAGGTAATCACCAGCCTACCCTATAGACCATCACAGCTCATCCAGCGTCATCATGTCGCCCTTCAAGAATGTCGCTATCCTTGGTGTAAGTCATCTGATCGGACATATGACATCTTTCATTAACAGTAAATCTAGGGAACTGGATCTCTAGGGGAGGTTCTCATACCCGCCTTGCTCAACGCTAACTTCAACGTCACCTGCATCACACGTCCTGACAGCTCGGCCATTCTCCCAGCTAGTGTCACTAAAAACACAGCCGACTACACTGACTCTGAGGCCCTTACTAAGGCCCTCGCAAGTCAGGATGTCCTCGTCGAGGCCTTCAATCCTGCAGCCGCCATTCATCAGGAACTGATTGTCCGCTCGGCTCTCAAAGCGGGCGTCAAACACATCATCACCCCCGACTTTAGCGGCGACACTTTCCACCCTCGCATTGGAGAACTTCTCATCTTTGAGCCAAAGCTACGTGCCAAGTACGAGTTTGAAAAGATCATTGCCGAGTCTGAGGGTCAACTATCTTGGACGTCTATTATTGTCGGGCCATGGTTTGACTGGACCATTGAAACTGGCATCTTCTGGATCAACAAGCAACAGAAAAGGATTTCTCGCTATGGCTCTGGGGATCAGAAGTGCAGTATGAGCAGAGGAGCTCTCAATGGTGAAGCGCTAGTTGCAGTCTTGCAAAACCCCGAGAAGTATCATAATCGCCCTGCGTACTTTGCGAGTCATACGGTCTCGACCAACCAGCTCATCGCCATCCTAGAGGAATTAGGTCTTGAAGGGTGGTCGGTCACTGATGTCCCGATTGAGGGATATTACCAAGGGGCACTCCGGCTCTGGGAGGAGGATACCGCAAATGGCGTCGAGAACAGGCTCGGCTCAAAGGCGTACCCCATGCTTTCGACTGTAGCTCTTCTGGATGAAAACAACCGGTATGGATCTGATTTTAGTGACAAGGTTGAACCTGGGTGGGATGAGGGCGAGAATGCTTTGAAGGAGTCATTGAAGAAGTTGCTTGAGTAGGGTTGGCTTTCAGCATTTCCTGGTTGTACCCTAGACAGGCAGGCAGAATCGGATGAGTGAGTTTACCCACAAAAGTCCATGAGGTCATTTGCATCTTTTGTTTTTATGAATCCAACGTCAGCTACATACGTACGGCCTCAGGAAATTCGGGACCGCCGATTTGTTGAAGAACGAGCATGCTTCTACTTGGTTAACAAAAGCCGACGAATCGCAAGTCCTACGTACTGGATATGTTTTGAAATAGAATTAGCGATCGTGGCAGTCTAGGGATACTAGGTGCATCTGTAGCATAGTCAAGCCTCTACACTTGCGTATACCGTATCGGGCCCTAAAAGTCGATTCTTGTTTATTGGTTGGCTGCAAAGCAAGCTAAAGACGGGCACTAAGAAGTACTAGCAAAACAGAGCCAGCGAAAAGACGCAGAAGAGGTCTTGGGGGATCGGCACTTCCTACCGGATGTCCATGCTGAGCCGATACGGTATACGGGTCGATACGGTATACGAAGTGTAACTAGAGGCTTGACTTGACACCTCGGCAGCCTTTCCCCTTTTGGACAAACTGCGCGATCCTTAATCCTTGCCTGAAGTGGCCCTCGCCCGGAGCGATTCGATTTGCTGAGAGATCGATCTCCCCACAAGGATCTCGGCTGACGCCGAGGGAACCCACACGTCATTGCTGCCAACAACAAATTTGATGCTTTAAGGTTGTAGAGGTGAGATTTCCAGGTCCTATTGTGGTCATGATTCAGCTTTATCAGTGTCATGTTGGCCATATCCGAGATGTCAGTGCTGTTCACAGCACCCAATGTCCTGTTCTGGCTCAGATGCAGACAATCTCGATCCGGCCCTCAAGTCAGCCAGCCAAGGCAAGATCACACAATGATCAATCAAAATTGGATTAAGTAAACTAATTCCTTGAACGCAGTCAGCTATGCGGGTCACCAAAGAAGTCCCCAACGGTCTTGGCATGAGGTGGTTTTGAGAGGCGCAATTAACATCATGTTGAAACAAGGACCACCGATAGTCAGCCTTAGATGGAGACGTAAAGAGGTCAATGTGAGTAAAGCCACCGACATCAGCCCTACCACTGGGGTCGCAGATTCTTTCCAAGGAGAGTGTCAATTCTGGCATCAAAGGTCTGTCAGATGCCAAGACTTGTAGGCTGAGCAGATGCAGATCCAGGACATGGGCTCTCAAGAGACATCACTGCTGCGCCCCGTAGGAGAGTAAACAACGCCCTCCTTGGTGTATATAAACTACACCAGTTCCGTTCAAATTTCGAGCTTCATCACCTTCAACCTCATTGACACACTCAACAAACACCATGACACGCCTCTCCCACTTTCTCCTTGCACCGGTCTACCTCCTCGGGCTATCCCAGGCGAAACCCGTTGACAACCATCTCAACGCCCGAGGAGACACGATCAAATGGAAGAATTGCATCGTCGACAAGAACCAGACCATCCCCACACAATGTGGCAAGCTCAAAGTGCCCCTTGACTACACTGACCCAAACAACAAGAATGAGGTCGCCCTCGACCTCACAAAGATCGAGGCATTCAAGAAACCTTCAAAGGGGTCAATCCTCATCAACTTTGGGGTCCAGGAATACCTGCACGCCCCAGTATGGCGTCGGACTCGATGTTGCTGGCCCTGACGAGGTGAATGTGACATCATCGGGTTTGATCCACGGTAAGATAAGACGTCGAGATGTGGAAAAGTACATACGACGGCTGACTTAAACACCGGTGTACAGTGGAACTGGAGATGCGCTCACCTTCTCGTGCTTTGATACAGAAGCGGAGAGGTCAATGTTCGTGACTGGCCAGTTCAAACCCGTCGCTGGCGCGTTCCCTCTCGCAAGAGGCCAGAATTGGGCTACCAGTGAGCTCTATGCCGAGACATGTGCCCTCAGACAAAATAAGACTGGTCAATTCATTGGTACATCTTTCGTCGCTCGAGATATGATGCAGATTGTCGATGCCTTGGATGAAGATGGCATGTTACGCTTCTGGGGTATTGTGCCCAGCCTCACTCAAACTCTTGGAATTCTGCTAAACATCTGTAGGAATGTCTTATGGCACCTATCTTGGCGCCGTGACAGCCAATATGTTTCCTGAAAAGATTGACAAGATGATGCTTGATGCTGTTGTCAACCCCTTCGATTGGCGAAGTAACCAGTAAGAGAATCCCTCTACCTTGCCTGGACCGTAACTGACCATTGTCTCACAGCGATTACGAGACTCTTACAGATACAGACGCGACTTTTAGCAGATTCTGTCAAGAGTGCGTTCAAGCACGGGACGTCTGCCCCCTCGCTGGAAAACTCAACGCTCAAGACCTCGAGAAGAAGCTGTACAAGTGGTTTGACGACCTTCGACTCGAACCCGTTGTCATTCCGACCTGGGCTTCAATCCTCGACTATCACTTTATCAAGGGGATAATATATTCTCAGCTCGAATTTCCCGGGAAGTGGCAGATAGTCTCGAACATCATTGATGGCATGATGAAGCAAGACTTGAAACTTCTTGAGGCGGCGCTCACTGGACTTGGTGGGGGCAGTGGCTTTACCAACGAGGCTGAGATGGGTATTCGCTGTAGCGACATGACCGGGCAGACTGATAATATTCACGACATTATTCCGATACTGAACAAGCGGTGGGATACTAGCAGACTCGGCGCCGATGTCCTTGAGCACGGCGTCATGCGGTGCTCTCGGTGGAAACTCCCAGCCAAGGAACGATACGGGGGCGACTTCAAAGCCAAGACAAAGAATCCGGTACTCGTGATCGGAGAGACTCTCGACCCGATTACTCCCTTGGCGTCAGCACGCAACCTCACAGGGACCCTTGAGGGAAGCGTTCTTCTCGAGTTTGACATTCCCGGCGTAAGTGACCCCTGTGACCGTCTATCGGTGAAAATGCTAACAATGTCGGCAGCACTCGATTCTCCGCCGAAGCTCCGAGTGCGTTATCAAGGTTACCACTGCTTATTGGAGTGAGGGGAAGCTTCCTGAGAATAACACGGTGTGCAAGTCCGTGGTTGAACCATTTTCGACCTCGTCGGGGTGGACTGAGATGATCAAGGAGCTTGGTCTGGGTCCCAAGTAGTAGTGATGGCTGTGTACAAGAGGAGAGTCAAGGTAGAGCTAGGTTGTTGGGGGATTGATGAATTCTATTTTTTGTTCCATTCGCTAGGCTTTAAACTCTTTCATAGCACATACGTCCAAGGCAATAGATACACGAACCCTGCATACTACATACTTTGACTCGACCACAACAGTGACGTGTCTAAAGCACTCCGAAGACGCTGCAAGAAGACTGAAAACTGAGTTCTCTCACCCAAAATATCTCACCAAGACCCTCATTACTCACCCTTGTCACCGCCGCCAAGAGCGGTTTGGTCCCCGGTCCAAGGTGAGTCACCTGAGGCCGCAAATTGTTATACGCATCCCACAGGATTGATACTATGCCCATTTGAGATGAAATGTGCTTTTTGGTAGATGCGGAAGAATTGAATACGGTAAGACGGTTTAATGTTGTCACGGCGTTCGGCGCCTGTCACCGACGCCGAGTCAACGTGACTCAGGTACGGTGAAGAAATCTTCAACATCGGCGTTTGTGCATTATAAATCAATTTTGCTCAGAGTCATGTACTTGACGATAAAAATGAGCTCGTGGATCAATTCGGATGTTTCGGAATTGACTCCATGATCTCTGGTCTACCATCATCACAATGTCTCCCTGGAACCCTCGGCGATTACTCGCAACAAGGCAGCCGAACCAAACCCCGAGTCGGCGAACCAATTTGAAGATCGAACTCGAAACCCCCACCGCTATTCTTCATGGATATTTCAACAGTGGCAGCGATGCCTATGTCTCAGGACGGTTATTACTCAATACCGAAGAGGCTATACAAGTTGAAAGCCTCGATGTTACAGTACAACTTCACGTACGGTACAAACGTCCTCGGAAGAAGAACTGCGCCAACTGTACCCAGGAGTTAATCCCAATAACCCAATGGAGTGCTATATCCACCTTGACACCACTACCCAAAGGACGCCATGAGTTCGACATGTCCTTCGTCATCCCAAGCCATCTTCCCGTCTCCATGGATACGCCCCTCGCAACGGTAGAATACGAAGTTTACGGCAAGGCTCTTTGCAAAGAACGAGAACCAATCGTCTCAAAAAAGATCTTCAAGGTCGAACGGATACTTGAAGCCGAATCCAACAAACAACTTCATACGTATAATTTCAGCTCTACCAACATCACAACCACACTGTGCCTCAACAGTGTCGTTCGTCCGACAGGAACCAACTCAGTTCAGATTCTTATCGATAATATCACCTCGGGTTTAGCTATTGGACTTGAGGTATGGAAACTTCAAAAAATCACTTGGAAGCTTGAAGAGTCTGTTACTGTCACCCTCCCAAGCTGTCCTCGCCATCCGACCGCCCCAACTAGTCAACCAATCCAGCAGTCCGAAACCCGAGTCATTGGAAAGAAAAGTCTTCGCTATGGATGGGAAGAGCACGCGAACGAATCTCAACCTCATATCACATTCAGCTTCGACTACAATCTCAACCGAGTTGGTGCCGAAACTCTCTATGCGTGTGATGAGACCGCTGGCCCTGAGGTGACACATGCTCTTCTCGTCGAGCTTCACCTCGAAAAGCACTTCGTATTACCCGAGTCCCCTTGGATGACGTCACCACCAAGGGCTGAAACTACTCTACGCATGACACGACCTGTTGTTTTGACGGACCTGGTTGAGCCGAGTGTTCCGCCAGCATATGGGGGTTCGAGCGATAGTCCACCCAGTTATGCCGACGTTAGTTATTGAGAAGGAGGTATGACTACCGATAGAGCTGTGATAGTATAAGAAGGAGAAGAAAACAAAATGTAGAGAGGTTGTTGGGTGTGGGAACCTGTTGGTTTGTAACAATTGCTCAGTCTGACAGCTAAGTAACATTAATTATATGAAATAATACCTGGCCTAACTTGACTGCCCCTTTCTTTTTCTTTAGGCTTTTTTCTTTGTCCTTGGGGAGGTTGAGACGTATAATGACGGCACTAACTCCAATACTCCGAATGTGTCATGATAACCCCCACATAATGGCGGAAGTTGGTCACAACTGTGATCAACTTTGCATCTGACCTTGAGCCCACACGATTAACACAAAATTCGTGACAAGACAACCATTAATTAAATAATATATTTATTACATCGAGCTTTTCTTTCATGATAAGGCTGCCCGTATAAGACATTATTGTTACATAACGCGCCACGCCCTTCTCTTCACACCTAGCAACTTCACGCTAACGGCAGAGGCCTTGAACTACCGATATGCCCGAGACCCGGATGGCTTGGTCGAGATGGAGAATGACGATGTTCGTTCCCAATGATCACCTGCAGGTAATGATCAGCTTGTCATTCGTGGTCACTTGTCTCCCGACGGGATATACTCAGCGTTTTTAGCCCCCTTGGTAATTTTCAGAGCAAGGTATAATATCTCATTTCCTTTATAGCAGCTAAAAACTCTGAGCCTAACATAGCCAGTCACGCCATCCCGTAGATAATCCTGCTCCTTGCCCTCTAAGCACAGTCAAGAGAAATCCTGCACATACTCAGCCTCCACAGTAGCAACATACTCATTCCGATATTTCACCCTAAAGTCAAGCGTCGCATTTCCCAAGATCAAAAACAGCTTCATTGTCATGGTTCGCCACTTCCCTGGCTGGGCGTCGCTCCTATAACTGTCTTCATGCCAGATCTTTTCCTCTTCGACGGAATAATTGACGCTACAGAGCTGCTTAACATCTGTGTATTTCAAGATCAGCTTGGTTTCGAGTGTTCTGGGGAGGGCACTTACTGTTGTTGAAACGTGTTGGGGGCTCATTATCCTGACAGTAGAAGAGTTGGTCGGCAAAGCTACGTTCACCTGTAGAGAAAAAGCCAACCCCGTGTACTCTTTGCAAGACTTCAGTACTCAATATCCTCCCTTCAGTAACCTTTTCGCCCTACACATATTTTGTTAAAACTGGAGCTGTGACCCGAGTCTAGAGGCTAGATACTTACCCTAAGCAAGAGCCATTCCATCTGGTTGGCTGCATAGTAAGTGTTGGTCGCGAGGTTAAGATACTGATCTTCCAAGCGATGCCGCGAAGAGTCAAACGGCTGGCTGACGCATACACCATAGCTGTACTTTGAGATCCGTCCGATAACGGTCGGTACTGGGGCTGGTGTGAAAGCGTTGGGTTGTCCGAGTGCATGCTCAAGTCCCCAGCGGCATGCACCCCTACAGATTGAACTCCAACTATCGAGATGTGTGAGCACTAACTGAGTGTGAAGACTTTGCTTTTTTGGTGGTGTACTTACGCTCCGTCAACTTGAAGAACGGAAATGCCCCGTGATCTATATGAGTTTTCAAGTCGATGATGGAGATACTTGCTGGACCCAAAACCGCCAACGAGGAGGATGGATTTGACCTTTAGCCCATTTGATTCTACCTCCTCTGTCTGGTTCTGAACCAGGGTTTCGATTTGACCAAAGACGTGATCAAATAAAGTTCGAAGCATGGAGCTGGATGGTCAGTTAGCTATTGTACATTGGCATCGCTGTCAGTCTCGATTTTGGCTCACTGGTCCAAGGTAATTGTATCGTCCTCGATAGAGTGTCTTTGATTGTCCGGGACCCCCTTGAGGTCCACCGTGTACTCCCTAGTCGACTCAAGGGTGAAGCATCGTTTGACGCCGTACTCGAACACTCGCATCATCTTCTTCTTGTTGATATCCTTGATTCTGCTGTACTGATCCTTGCCTACGAGCGTTTCGATGTATTTTTCAAAGCATTTATCTAATCGCGTGGAGCCACAGAGGTCACCTAGGAAGCGTTAGAATTTGTGTAGAGGTGTTCGAACAATGCACGTACCATCCCCAATGGCACACTCTTCAATCTCAAGGGGGGAGGTGTTGTTGACCTTGTAACTAATGAGGTCCTATTATAGATCATTAGCTATACATTTAAACCAAGTACAATGCGTCCTGACTTACCACAGTCCCACCTCCTGCATCGCAGACAACAAACGCATCTCCTTTCTAAACAAATCAGTTTGATACGTACAACCTCAAAGAACAGGGCATACCTTGAGTGAGTTTTCCTCAGCTTTGTCATGCAGCGTGGCCAAGGCGGCAGCTTCAGGCTCGGTCACCAAGCGAATGTCCTGTGGAAGACCAGCCTTCTTGGCCGCCTTGAGAGTCTTGTCCTTCGCGACATGGGACCACATGGCGGGTACCGTGAGCACCACCTGGAGAGTAAAGTTATCCTCCCAATGATTATCACCGACTCGCTTGCGAATATCCTCCTTGGTGTACTTCCAAATTAGTCTGAGGTAGTCACTGACAACCTCCTCAACCGTCTTGTTGACCTTGTTCAGGAGGTTGCTACTCCCCTGAACATTCAGCTCCTCGTCGGCGTACTTGGACTTGGGTTCAAGGAGGATCTTGATCCATCGGAAGGCATCTTCCTTTAGACCGACCTCGTAGCCCCAGTTTGCGACGCGGCCATTCTCGTATGAGATGACGGTTGGGACTTTGTCGGCATTGGCGATAGTGGCTGCTGGGTTGGGCCAGTCAGTGATGAGTCTGATCCTTTTCTGCCCTTCATTGATAGCCCATGACACGCCGGAGTATCTGCCAAGGCTTAAATTAGTCTTGCGCAACTCAAACCGTGGATGGTACTTGCGTTGTGCCGAAATCTATCCCGACAACAATTTCAGAGCTCAGAGATGAAGGCATCTTGGTAAGGGGGAGGTGTTGGGGGAACTCAGTTGTCTCTGAAAGCAACTAAAGCAGCTGGAGAAAAAAAGACGGGGGTTGATCGTCTGTGCCAAAAGTGCTCCAAGCAGTGATGATTGACCTTGTCTCTCAGTTTAAGGAATGTTGCCTGTATGGCCATGAGCTACAAATGTGCCGTGTGTGCCGTTTCCGCGGAGCCTCGCGCCGAAAGCCTTTCAGTCTGCCAGTTGAGGCAGTGCGGCTAAAAGTCTTTGCTGAAGAGGTGAAATGGTGAGACATCCTCGGAGCTGAAAGCCACCAAGGGTCAATAAATCAGGCATTACTCGTGTTATTGGGCATGGTCGAGGGTTGTTTGTCTCATGTCACACTTGTCAACGCCACAGAGCCTCGTTTCCCCTCCCGACCCTGGCTTGGTTCGTCCAATAACCGAGGCTGTCACCACAAACTATTGATTCTCCCTCGCATGAAGGCGTTATATGTGGGGGCTTGAAAATATGACAGAGTTGAGCGCCATGGCGAGCATGCGCCGAGTTACCAAGGTGTTGGCTTACTCTACAGCTTGTACATGGTTTGTATCATTATCTGGTGAGGCATTCTCACACAGCCTGATTGATTTACTTTCAACATGTGAACGGTACTTCCCCTCACGCCACCAGGCTGTTGCCTGAGGTGCACTGCATTCCTCGAGAAAGCCCTGGAATATCCAAAGTTGGAGCTGTGTCTTGCGTACTTACCTAGCTCAAGATAAATCCGCAGAGTCAGCAGTGTTGTTTTTACCTTAGCAACTACCTTTCTTGGCTACCTAAACGACAAGTTTCGAACACAATACCTACTCCACTTTGTTACCATGGGCTCTCGCGGAGAAACTACCTTCAACAATGACGGCCAAGCCAAAGCAGATGCCCCGAGCATGATTGTTGTCATGGGGGTAACCGGCTCCGGCAAGAGTTACCTCATCAACCGTCTTGCTGGAAAAAAAGTTGTCGAGGAGGGATGTACTCTTAAGTCATGTAAGTACGTATCCTGAGTTTCCAGGCAGCTGGGTCTGACCAAAGTATATCCAGGCACCCAAGACTGCCAGATGGCTCCAGTCAACATTGGCAATTCCAAGGTCATGTTGATTGACACCCCTGGATTTGATGACCCAGAGAGGCCTGATGCAGACATCTTGGGTGATATTGCCCGTGTGCTAGCCGCTCAGTATAATCTGGGGTTTGAACTCAAGGGTATCATCTATGTGCATAGAATCACAGACGTCCGTTATGCTGGATCCAGTATCAAGACGTTTGAGATCTTCAAGAGGATCTGTGGCGAGGAGGCGCTGAAGAATGTCTTGCTCGTTACGAGCCGTTGGGGTGAAGTAGATGAGGTGACCGGAGCTGATCGCGAACGTGAGCTTCGGGAGAGGATCTGGGCGTTCATGCTCGGACGCGGATCCTGCATGAGCCGATTCCACGGAGACCGGTCGTCAGCCGTCACGCTTGCAAGCCAGCTCCTGGTCAAGGACCCGGTTGTGCTACGTCTCCAGCACGAAATGATCAACGAGCACAAGGATCTCAACGAGACGGCGGCAGGGTCCTTTGTCGACGACGGCCTCAGCAAACTCCGTGAGGAGTACCTCGGCAAGATTGAAGCTCTCGAGAACCTCAAGAAGGAGCTAAAGGAGTCGGACCGAGTCATGAAGCGCAAGATGCAGGCTGAGTGGGAGATGGAGCGGGCCCGACTCCGCAAGACGGAGGAGCAGCAGGTCAGTCTCCGGCGGGACGTCTACGAGGAGGTCAAGAGTGAGATGCAGCAGGACAAGACTGAGACCAAGTCTAGGTGGCTTAGAGGGCTGATACCGTTGATCCCGGTGTCGTTGAGCCTGCTGGGTATGTTTGTGGGCATTCCGCCAGGCTCCATTGAAATGCTTTCCGGTTGGTTCATGGACATCACCTCGCTTGGTGGCTGAGTGCGCGTGGGCTGGGATAAGATGGAACTGTTTGATTGGGTGATCTTCATACATGGTTCGCGATTGAGGGGGGGTAACACAATAGCTTATCGGTAGTTCGGCAGTTGATTCAATGGTCACGGCAGATGTAAACCCGTTTTCGTACAGGGCTGTCTTGGTCAAACACTGGGAAGTGGGAGAGAGGGGATGTCTTAGTTTCGATGTTCTAGTCCCTCGAGTTCCATCCGGGTATTGTGCCGGAGAGTTACGTTTACCTTTGTCTCTGAAATCCACTGTAAATACGAGGAGGGCTGTAAGCGTCAGCAGCCATGATGTCTCAGTTGGACTTCACAACGCCTGGGCTTGCCAATTATAAGGAATCACATCTTATGCATTGTCACCAAATGCCTGAGCCACTTGGGTTGAAACAAAACCATGGGGTCATTGGTCGAGGCAAGATACATATGCCACGGGGCTGTGATCGAGACCCTTTAAGTCAACTGCGAGGCGTAATGACACTGGCAACGGGCGTCACAGCCTGCCTTAGCGTGATGTGTTGAATTCAATATTTTGCTCACCCGACTTCAGCCACTTTCGTGACAATTGGGCTGCGGGCAGGGCTGAATATCTTGTCTCTGCAATAACGCCACGGTTGCGTGGTCCCCGGTCTTGGCGGTACCTGTCAAGTACTCCTGCCAAAGCCTCACCGCCCAACAAGGCAGACTGGTGCATGTTCAATGAGCTAACAGTTCGGAAAGCGTAAAGCGAAGAAGAAGGGGCTTAACGAGTGATGAGGGCTCAAAAGTCTTGTGGGCCTGGAGGAATTATCTCTCAAAACTCACCTTCCAACACGCCGTTTCTTGGCCCCTGACACAAGCATCTTCTCGCATCATCCCGTCAAAATCATCATGGGTGGAAAGAGTATGCGTCACTATCATGAACAGCATCCCTATCCTCCTCAGGCCCCTGAGAGGCGAGAGTCCCAGCACCGTGGAGATGAAGGAAGGTGGTACGAAGAACCAAGCCGTGACCGCCCAGCGCCCGTTTCCAGTTCGAGCAGCCAAGTATATCACTCCTCCAGGCCTCCAACTATGCCACCACCTCCAAGCGAGCCACCTAGGCATCCCGTCCCCTCGATGGGAGGAGGCCGTGATCTCAGATACGACGACGGATATAATGATCCACGAGCGGCGCCCCCATCGAGATTGACCTCATCTTTTAAGAGCGTAAGATAACCTAGAAACTTTCGGTCTTTCAAGACTAACAATTTGTGGATGGGCGGTTGGTTTTCCTCACACAGTGATGACCGCCGTGATGACCGCCGTGATTACAGGCGAGAGGAGCACGGAACTCGTTCGGCACCTCGAAGTGAGGTGCCCCGGGCTCCGTCCATCAAAGAGCTAATGCATGATAATCAAATCCTTCAGCAAAACAATCTGAGGCTCAAGGGAGACATGCAGAAGCTTGAGAGTGAGCGTGCCGGGCTAAAGAACCGTGTCGAGGCTATGCAGTCGGCACTGGATGCTCAGGAGAGTCGTCTAGGGCGACAGGAGCAAGATGATTCCGTCAAACAGCAATTCGATAACGTGTTCCATCCTATCAAGAAATGGGCCACGAATTTCTGCAGGGATGCATCACAGCCTATCGACATGACCGACATTTCGCCTTCATGGACACCCCTGGTACAGAGGGTCATTCCGAGTATCCCCAGTCTCGAACACTTGTCAGAATATCTCCCAGGCAGTGACATGAAGCGCCGCAAGATGTTTGTTCGAGGTTGGATCGCATTCAACGTGACCTATCGAATCTTATCCGATCCTGAGCAGCCGGAGTCTGAGACAGACCTATGGTTGCACAAGCAGGAGAGGGACGCTGTCAAGAGCCTAGAGTCGATATTTATCTCTGGTGAGCATCCATTGCCCTCTAGATAACAAGATTGTAGTTGACCAACAACCACAGACGAAGAAATCAGCAAGTCCTCTTATCACGAGTGGAGGGCACTAACGGTTACTCTGTTGGACAAGAGTTTACCCTCACGGTCCACGACCCAAGATACCATGGAGACGTTGGACGAGATTATGCAATCGACATTAGAACTGATCAGACCTTTGGGTTCCCAGACTGCTGACATGGCCGAGCTGCAGCGCACCCTCTTCAATAATGTCTTCATACCTGCCGTTGAGCTGTCCCGAGTACTGCGTCGTCAGCGCGCATACTGGTTTGTGTGCTTCCCAGAGGTAACGGCAGCCAAGGATCTTGTGAGCGATGAGGAACCGCCGGTCTACCCATTTAAGCCTCGTGACATGGCAGACATTGACAGTGCCGACGAGGAAGCGGACGCGCGGGGTCAATGCCTCAAGAGTGTTGACATAATCATTCTGCCGGGTCTTTACAAATGTGGTGATAATGACGGAGAGCAGTATGAGACAGACTTTGTTGTCGAGAAGGCTCAGGTCTCGTGTGGTGAGATTAAGATTCAGGATGAAGTAGAGGCGGTTTGTGAAAGACATGATGGCTGCGTGGACTTGAGAGATGGGCCGAGTTACTGACGGGGTTTCTCTTTGAAATTGTATCTATTTGAACAAATTTGGCATGGTTTCTATGATGACACCTTGCTCAGGCCCTTTGCATATTGACTGAGACAGGGGACTTGAGAAATGTTTTTTTTTTTTTTTGCTTCCTTAACCTGGGGCTTAACGTAATGTACTTCCATGATTGACTTCAAGAATCCTCCGCTAGCAGCGCCTCAAAGACCTGTGTGAAATCTGCCTTCATATCTTCAAGGTCCTCAACACCAACACTAACAACTTCATAGTCTCTTACTCTTAAGGGACCCTTACACGTATGTCAAGGGGTAATTGCACACACCTTGTGCCAGCGAAACTCTCCCTATTGAACAGAATGGCAGTTACCGTCGTCTCACTATGAATAAACGCCAAGAACCTTTTCATCTCGACTTGGGGCCTCATCTTCCTATTACTCAAAGTAGAGGGCTAATAAGGATGCGTTTATCTATTATTCTGCTCAAGCACGACTCAACAAGACCCAATACCGTAAAAACAGTGCAAACTATAAGTCTATCTATGGCCGTGAGCTGATCTTTGGCAATGTTGTTAGTGGAACCGCTACGATATAGTGTCTCATAGCTCGCTTCTCTAACATCCAATAAGGTTGGTGAGATGGCCGAGTTGGTTATGGCGTCAGGTTAAGGTCACCTTAACAACCTAAGATTCCTGATGGAGCAATCCTCCTGGGTTCGAGTCCTAGTCTCATCATTTCTTTTTGCCTTTTGCGCTGAAATCCCATGTTCCAGCAGTCCTTGTGATTAACAAACACCATCACAGCAGTGCCTTTTTGTTGCAATAGAGACAAAGGTTTTCTCCTGTGATTTGTTCTTGGACTTACTTCGACTAATCAAAATAAGGCATTCCCGCTCTAACCAGCCTCGGCTCTCCCACTTTGCTACCGGCTCTTGGCTCGGTGGTGTCATATTAGAGCCGATCTCCACAATTCGGGTTTCCTTTCGTCCTTGCCGAGCACGACCTCTAACCTCATCACGTCTTCCAACTTGATTCATCATCTCGATTCTCGGATCTTTCTTGACGCATCCGATTAATTGAGCCCAATTGTGATCCATCACCCTTGAAATACCCCATGTCTGAAACACCAGAGCCTGAGAGCCAGCGACTTCGGCGCCCTATCGGAGCCTCAAGGGCAACGCCGAAGAACGCACGTATTGCGTACGTCTATGAAGTGTTGCTAATGAGATGGACCTTGACTTACTTACGTCTACAGTTGCCGAAAATGCCACGCTCGCAAGGTGAAATGCTCAGGCGGCACTCCTTGTGCCAATTGTCTCCAAGCCAATATCGGCGCCGAGTGCTCCTATCCAAGGCGGATTAGACGAGTCAAGGTTGACCAGAGGTAGCCATGGACGCAAGTGAATCACCTTCGAGAATACCCACTAATCATACTATAGTTATATCGATGAGCTACTTGAAGAAATTCACAGTCTTAGAAAAGCGGTTCATACTCCGGAAGTCGCCAACTCAACGCCGTCTCGGCGTCTCGAGACCAGAGCTCAGTCTTTCGCTTCAGATGGCGATGGCGTCAACCAGGAATCACCCACCGCCTCCGCCGTAAACGTCGACACGAGCACGTTACGTCCCGACACCCAAGCGACTGTTGTCGTTGACCAGACAAGACCAGCTCCGGAGACCGACGACTCCATCAGAAACCCGATCCTCGAAGACCGCCCCTGGTTCTTCTCGTTGACCCCCGAGATGCCCATGCTTATCGAAGAGGCTGCAGATGCACCATTTGCTACGAGATTCCGTCAAGAACTATCTGGAAAATCACAACGACATATCCCACGGACCGAAAATGTGACAGACGAAGCATTGACTTCGTCATGGAACACCCCTTGTCCCTGGCCACCTGCGTCAAGAGCCCGTTTCTTGCTCAAGGTGGCACTCAATACAGTATGCCGGAGATATTATCTCGTTCGGAGGAGCGCTACCCAGCGTCTACTAGAGCAAGCTATTCATAACCCTGACATGTGTGATCTTGTATCTGAATGCAAGCTCTTTGTCCTGTTTGCCTTGGGTGAGGTCTATTCGACGAGGACATCGCCTACCAAGGATAAGAACCAACTTCCTGGTATTTCATACTATGTGCGCGCCAGCCGGTTCCTCCGGGTCCTCACTGAGCAACCTCGCATCGACTGCGTTGAGGTTATCTTGATGCTAGTGAGTCTTTTGTGCTGCTCATGTTACAAGGCTAATATTGGAAAGTCTTTATACTCCCTCGCTATGAATCGGCGTTACAACGCATATTGCATGATCGGATCTGCTGTCAAGTTCAGCACCATGATCGGCCTACACCAAAATGTGCCCCTATCTCTGATGCCGGACCGCGAAAAGCAAGAACATCGAAAGAGAATATGGTGGTCGGTGTATACACTTGATCGCTTCTGGGGAGCTCAGATTGGCCAGCCAGTTTCCATCAGGGACGAAGACATCGACGTCGATCCCCCTTCTATCGAGGGACTATCTCCTGAAAGTGCAGCTGAGGACTTTGCTGACGCCGAGTATCTGACGGCCAACCACCGGTTGACCAACCTCGCTGCTCAGATTGCGTCGTTGATCTATAGTCGGAAGAATCAACGCACATCCTTCTCTAGTAGAGTTCAACAAGCACTGCGAGACTTGACTAGCTGGCTACAGGGCCTTCCAGACTCATTGCGAGCCGCTATGGAGGAGCTTCCCCCTAACGCGACAGCGCCCATTACCGCTCTACATCTCTCTTTTAACCAGGTCAGTTGAGTTGCATATGCCCACTGCTCAACACACCTCTAACTCATCCAGTGTCTAATACGGGCGGCGAGACCAATTGTGCTTTACGTCTTTCGCATGCGTCGAGAGGCTCGCAAGTCTATGGACGAAGAACGCCCTCCCATCGGCGAGGTTGCTTTAACTCTCTCAGATGCCTGCATTCAATGTGCCCGTCGATCCTGCCGACTTCTAGTAGAGTCGTGGATAAATGGATCCTTTCCCACGTTCGATGTATCCTACGTTCACCACCTATTTTCATCATCCATCGTCCTCGCCATCTCCAGTCTATCTCATACAAACGAATCACAAAGCGACAGTGACGACTTTGACGCCGCGATGCAGATACTTAAGCAGCTAGACGAGAGCGGCAATTTTGCAGCTAGAGAGTTTCTGAAGAGCATGGAAGCTACTAGGGCCGCTCTTGATAGCATCGCAGCGGAGAGGAATCAATCAGGACAAGATAACCGAGAGCCTGATTCAGTGGCCATGCGTGGCGGGCCATTTTCTTTTCATGATCCGAGGATATTCGATGCGCCCACAGACACGGCGAGGATGGCCTTAACAGAACCTTCCTTCCAGGACTTGCTGTCTCAGTCTGATCTGGACCTTCAATTCCTTGAGTCATCAAATAATGACCAGGATTTTCAGGGCTTTTTCTGGGCGAACGAGGGGTGTCAAGGATGGATGAATGGGTGATATGATACATGACTGCGAAACTTGAAAGCGATTGAATTCTAGTCTTTTATTTACTCTTTTACCGGCCTTCCCCCGTTCTTTGAAATCCTTTCAAGGTGTATGAGCGCCATCTACTGTGAACGTACCTGTTTTGGAAATGAGATACTCTTCAATGGCAACATCCTTTCCGGCCTCCTTGCCATAGCCTCAAGACGTAATATCCCCAAAAGGAGACTCGGCGTATGATACTCTTGAAGGGCATTAATTCCGTTGTCCGATAAACCACTCACGCGAAGAAGCTACCAGCAGACTTCTTATACCAAACCCTCTTCACCAGTAACATGACTTGTCCCCGTTTGACTAATTCCCAAAACCCCAGCCTCATACAAATCCTGAACTAGCGAGAACAACATGCCATCACACCCCTTGGCAGACATCAGATACACAGTAACAGGCAAGTATTCTGTGTGAGAAGTAATCGAGGAATAGTATGCCACTTGCCCAATCGGAACAACCATGTCAGGAGTCTCGCTCATCACCGATATCCGACTTGTTGAGAATGCTTTGGGGACCTGGGGCCCAGTTTTGTAGGTGTCTCTGTAAACTGGCTCAGGCGTTCTGGGGACATAGACGAGAAGGTTATTGGAACAAGATTTGGCGTCGTGGGCTAGGACTTTGGTATTAAACCATTCCATAAAGCGAGTCTTGTTTGCAATTCCCTCTTCAACTGTTGACGTCGAGTTGTCGCCGAGTGCCCAACGGTTCAGGGGCGCAGGATTGACATGGGGCCGCCTTCCATCATGAGCGGCTCCATAGTCTCTAAAGAATGGATCTCGGACAAGCCTTGCCTGCTCCTTGGCCGATACAATCTCGTAAGTGTTGTTAAGCAAGGCAAATACAGAGGGGGCATCAGGGTTTGTGATATTCCAGTGCCCATGCAGGTCAAAAGGACTTGCCTTTGCCGAGAGAAAGTCGGTCAGGTTCGCCAGAAATCGAGTGAGGATGATATCCAACTCAGATTCAGCCTGTGTGGGAAAGCCAATGGTGAGAATATTCGAAGGATACGAATCATTGAAGCTGATGTTTGTCCCATACAACGCCTGGGCTGCTGTTTTCCATAAAGTCGGGTCACGCGCAAACAAGCCAGCCGTATCAAACTGAGGTGATAGAGGCATCGTATTATCCAAAGAGACAAGTCCGTGACCTAGGTCAGTTAGCTTTATCATCCAAGTCGACAGAAACAAAACCCACTCGGTCTATTTCCGTAGATGCCTTGAACTTGACTTGGCGACCTAATGCTACCTCCAGTATCAGAACCAAGAGCAATGTCCAGCCATGGATAAGCAGCTATGTCAGCAGTCAGCATAGCCCATCAAGACTCTCATGCTGTATCTCGTACCTTCTCCAGCAGCGGGACCAGCTGAGGAGGATGACGGATCTTGATACCCGTCTCCTCGAGGGTTAAACGGTGCATGGTAATCCACCCAATCAGCAGTAGCCGACTCTCCGTTTGCAAACTGACTCGTCTTCATCTTTCCGACAATCACAGCACCAGCATCCAGCAAGTTTTGGACAGCAGGTGCTGTTTTGTTGGCCGCGGGGTAGAGATGGTACCAAGCTCTGTTGCCGTTCGAGGTCGTGAGCCCTTGGACATCGAAAATGTCTTTGACCCCGAATCTAACACCAGCCAGTGGCTTTCCGGTAGTTTTGGTGAAATAGAGTCTTGAAGGTACGGCAACTGCAAGAGATTGACCAGGTAGGCTGGCTGGAAGAACTGAATACGAGCCGTTTTGATTCAGGATCGAGGATTCACTGAATGCCTCTTGAACATCGGCGTACAACCTATAGGCTTGGTAGATACGCCCAGTAGGGGAGATAAAGTATGGGCCATCAGGAAGAGGGTTACTATCTCGAGCTCTGGAAACCCAAAAGGCGGTAGAGTTACCCAACGCCGTAACTTCAGGTCTCTCATTATCCGCACTCCGTCCCTGCACGTAGAAGCCTATAGAGAATTAGCACTGTTCCTATGCCTTAAGAAGGAGGCCTCACCTTGGGCGAAATCTGGTTGATAAACGTCATCCGTCTTCGAAAACGTTGCCGTCATTTTGTTGACATCATCAAGAGCTAAGGACTGTTTGTCTGTGCTAAGAACAGTAATTGGAAGTAGTCCAATGTTATCATCAACCTCAAACACCGTGCTCGGGACTTTTCCGACTGCATGAGGTGGCACGTAGTAAGAGATGTCGTTGAGCTGTAGGGTCGTTCCGGTGGTTGAAAGCGAATATGCAGTGGTCACAAAAGGCCTCAAAAGGGCCGCCGCCACCAAATACCGCCAGTAATTCATTGGATGGATCTCTGAAACGGCGTCGATGGTTCGTCTTGTGATAGTTAAAGGTTCAGTCGCTCTTTATGAGAGAGGCGGAAAAGCAATTTACAAAGGGAACAAGGAGTCAAGTCAACAACTCAAGGTAGAATGGTTGAGTAAAAAGATATCCGATGTTATCTTTTCTATGCCAGTATTCAGGTTATTTCAACGTCCGCCTCATTGTACCTCCACATCAATGGGAAATGCCGATATCGTCTTGTAAGAACCCTGATGGAAAGCCCCATTATCCCACAGCCCAACAGGGGTCCTAGGGAACGGTAGTATGCAGATCTTCGAGGGGCATGAAGTGATATCGTAATTCTTATTCGACCTTCAAAAGCCCCACGGAATCAACAGGAAAACATGATAATCCCCGAACGGGATCACCTTGTAGAGGGCTAAAGTAGGTCAAGAAGTGAACGAAACTCCAGAATATTGAAGAGGGTTTACTAACTCTTCTTAAACATGTTAATGAAGTTTATAAAAATAATCAATTCATTAAGTAAATACCGTCATATGATTGAATATTTAGAGCTCTTTTATTCGTTCTTTTGTATGGTACCTCTTGTTTTCCTTGACCCGAGCAACCCCGTAGAAATTGGACTAGTGGCTTCTCTGCCAAGCCATCAGGGTTACCGGCATGAAATACAGTTACATTTAATCCATATTGTCTCTTTAAATTTGACTAAAACGACCGGCGGCATTATTTCAACGCTGATCTTTGTCGAGTATGAATATCCCTCATAGGAAACGCCAAGCCATCAAGGTTAAGTCGAGGTTCCGCAACAGTAATCACCGTTTCCGTGGCTGAGACAGCGTGGGATGTTATAGCATTGACTCTGATCGAGTTTCAGATATCGATGTGTATTTATAGGCTGTTGTATTCTCGTCACGGTGTTTCTATCCAGCTCACAGCACAGCTCAACATTCTCAGCCCGATTCTTCCATCCTTTACCGCCTCACACCCAGACCATGGTCGGTCTATCGAAGAGTCTCTGGGAGGCTTCGTTGATACTCCTAGCAACACTTTCTTTCCCTGAGTGCAGTCAAGGAGTGCCACACGCATCTCAACATGAAGTCGAACCATGCTCAAGAAAGCCATTGATGGAGGACTTTGACTCCATTGGGGCTTGGTTTGATGGTGTCGCAGCAGTCAACTGCACTTCAGCCACCAGAAACTCGAATGTTTCTATTGCCATCGTGGGCGGAGGCATCTCTGGTCTCACGACAGCCTTGATGCTCGACAGCATAGGGTTCCATAACTGGGAGATTATTGAAGCCAGTGAGAGAATCGGCGGACGCTTCAGGACCAAGTTTGTCGGCGGAACTCAGGAGTTTGCTGAGATGGGACCCATGAGACTTCCTCATACTGTCACTTACAAGAGCGACAACTCTACAGAGGTCTACACTGAGCATGGTCTGACTTACCAGTTGGCCAACACCCTCAACGAGATGAACGGGAACGACTCGAAGTGGAAAGTTGACTTCATCCCATGGATTCAACATCATCCCAACGAACTCATTGCTTGGGGAACCGGGAGACATCCAGACGGTAGCGTTCCAACCCGAGCAGACATCCTCGCCAATCCTAGCCTCGGAAGACCGCCGGCATTGACTTCTGCTGAGTACAACGAGACCAAAGCCCATATGAACAAGATTCTCAAAAACGAAACCATGCTAAGGGAGATTCAACGAGATGTCTGGCGCTCACACAAGCGCGTCATGGATCTAGGTCTCGATGACTGGAGCCAGCAGTGCATGATGAGGGAAGCCTTCCACGCAAGTGAGAATGTCACCGATGCCATTTGGACTGCATCCGACTATGACGTCTTTTGGGATGAGATGGTTCACAACTCGAATCTTGGACTGGACGGAACCAGGGACTCTCTTGGCGAAACTGAGTGGAAATGTGTCGATGGTGGCTTCAACAGACTGTCGGATGCCTTTCTGCCTCATGTCTCCGACAGACTCGTCCTGAACCGGAAGATCAGAAAACTTGAGACCGTGCAAGGCAAGGATGGCCACACTCAGACTCGTCTATCGTGGTACCCAAGTGTCAGCAACCGAACCTTTGAGTCCAAGGAATACGACTACACCATCATGGCCGTTCCCTTCACCATGACGCGATTCATGGAACTACCAACTTTTTCTTCGGTTCTCGGCCGTGCCATCAGCGAAGCAGGCCTCAGGTTCAAGTCTGCCTGCAAGGTGTCTCTGCTCTTCTCGGAACGCTTCTGGGAAAAGGGTGAGAGGCCGATTTTTGGCGGCTACTCGATGCCAACCAGCAGACCGATCGGGGCTCTTTATTACCCTGTGTACGGATTGAACGAGTCGCGACCGGGTCTCATCACGCATTATCGTGGAGGTGACTGGAGTGATCGTTATGTCAGCTTTTCCGATGAGGAGCATGCACAGCTGGTGTTGGACTCTATCGTCAGCCTACATGGAGAACAAGCGAGAGATCTGTACACGGGAGACTACGAGCGTCTCTGCTGGTTGCAAGATGAGCACACTGCTACATCATGGTGTCGACCAGACGTCGAACAGCACAGGCTCTACATCCCAGCTTACCATCGTACCGAGCACAACACCATCTTCATCGGTGAACACACGGCACCGACGCAGGCTTGGATCAGCTCGGCTATTCATTCGTCGGCTAGAGGAACTATCCAGCTTCTTCTTGAGCTTGGAATGATTGATGAGGCGAAGAAGGTGAATGAAGAATGGATGGGGAGGTGGATCGAGCATGAGTAAATAGACTATAGTAGTCTCACGTACCTCGAACATGGCTCTCATGTCTTCTTCGGATATGAACAGCTCCCTTCATGATGAAGCCTATAGTGTGGTCTTCTAGCTCAGTTGGGAGCCAGGTTTCAACCATAATAAAGAGCACATTATCATCATAGCATGAAGCACATAGTGATTGCGACAGAAGACGAGATTTTAAAGGTAGCTTGAAGATCAATAGCACCATCACTCATCATGTAAGAAAAGTCTCATCCATGCAACGGCAGCATTCTTGCCCCTCTCCATAGCCGCTCTCTCACCCTCCCTATCCTTATCTCCTCTAACCAAACAGCCATGAGCGTGACCGGGAAAATGCTGATAGTCAAATGGCAGTCCAGCAGCTTGTAATTTCTGAAACGTATGAAGCTTCAGTTCCGCCGTGTACACAGGGTCAAACTCAGGGGCAAGCATCTGCACCGGGACTCCGACTCCATCAATATCTTCCGCTTTCAGCAAGGACGGGTGCGCAGATGTTACGCAGTCCACAAGCGGCGGGACATGGTCCTTGGCACCAAGTCGAAACACAGCCCAGCCTCCATAGCAGAAGCCAATTGCACCCAGCTTGTCGTACTTCTCTCGAAGAGCTCTCGCAAAGGAGAAAATCCGTGGCTCACGGATTTCGCGCGAGTTTCGTGCAAGAAACCCCGGCATATCCATCTCACCCCATTTCTCCGCCGTGAGAAGCTCAAAAGGAAGAGAATCGCCCTGGAAAAAGTCAGGGACGTAGGCAGTTACGTCGGCATCTTTGGCATAGTGATCGGCCAAGAGACGGATGTTTGGCAACGTCCAACCAAAGAGATCGTGAATGATGAGGACTGCAGCCTTGGTGTTTTCGCCAGTCACGTAACAATCCAGGTCTGCGAGCTTTTCAGTTCGGCCGGTGGGTTCTCCGTCCCATTTGAAACCTTTTGTGCAACAGGAGCTGAATGACATGTTGGATTGATGGCGAAGACGGTGAATCAGTGGAGGCGAGCTTGACGGATAGGTATTATCGACGGAGCAAGGGTATCTGAGGGGTAGTGACATATGGATGAGTCACGTCGTATAATGGCTCGATGATTAAACGATCCAGTCAGACGCAATGCTTATTCTTGGATACCGATCCTTCGGTGCACCATGTCACGGTCTCGGGACCGAAGCTGTCGTTGCCTAGTGCTCCAAACCCAATGGACGACAAAGTTTCAGGGGAAATTGTCTTGGCGAGGAGTTCAATGGAGGCTGAGCGCTCTGGGCATCTCCTGAAGGCGCGTATCACTTCCTTCCCAGTGGTGCGAATGCCTTCATCTCCGCCAGTGCAGCAGACCTACCCTACGGCTAAAGGTATCTCATTTTCGCTCATGCAATGGCCGAACAGCTAGGGCTGAGCTACTACAAAAAATTATAGAGCTTTCTTCTTGCCTCGAGCCTTAAAAGAAGCCTACTTCCAGTGGACGAGCCTGTTCCAAGAGCTTTGCATTGTGAATAAAAACTGATTTTGTTCTGTTGTGAGCTTCAGTTGTTGGGCCAGCGGACTTTGGCTTAAAACCGGCCTCCATGTCCGATCCTTGTAACTGGTGGCCGCCAAGGAACCCTTGCATTGTGACAGTTGGGCTGCCAAGAGTCATTTCACCATTATGTTATGTTATAGACACGGTATTATTTGCTTCTTCGTATTGCAATACGGAAGGATTCGCTGTTGTGTTGTCCACGCGTTCCTTAATTTAGAGCCGCTGTACCTGCGCTGGGCGTCCAGTCCAACGGCGGGAGACACCACCACTGCTATCCTCAACACCAATCCCAATTGTAAAGGAAACAGTTCGAGGTATCGCCAAGAAGAAAATATGTAATGAATAATAAGTATGAGGTATCAAAAATGTCGCTTTGCCAAATCAGTGTTATAGTTCAATCTTATCAACCGCCTCCTTAATCCGTCCTCTCAGCGTACGCATACCAATCGTCCTTGAATCCCCATTCACTTCCCTTCGTCTTGGTGCCATTCTTGAGCCAGCAGTTGGCACCCCAGTTCCCAACCTCCTCCGACATCTTCTTTCCAAACACCACACTCCTGCACTTGCCTCCGGCTCCCTCGTTCTCGTCCTTGTCGATCATGGCGCTGCAGGCGTTTAGGCAGTCCTGTAGCGTGTACGCGATGAGAGGGGAGACGTCTGAGATGATGCCGCCCTCCTCTGCTTCATTGCCCGCGGGCGCGTTCACGCCGCACCACCACTTGAAGTCGTATCCTTTGCTTGACTTGAATGAAGTTGATGTGCTCTTGTCCTTGGGACAGTCCAATTCGAGCAGTTGGACCTCGTCGGCTGGTCTGGGAACGTAGGGGACGGTATCGTTTTCGGCGGCACTGGTGGTTGATTCGGGGGCTGCTGAGCATTCTGTTGGTGTACTTGTCTCTACGGGGGCAGCAGAGACAGCAGTAGCGGCAGGGCAGTTGTCGTCGCTGTGATCAATGTCAGTGAACACGCATTTAATAAACTGGAATGGAGATAATACTCACGAATTAGCATTAGCCAGAGCTGCACCAAGGCCACCTCCTACACCAGCTCCCACGACGATGGCGGTAAGGAGAGCGACGAGAGCAGCAAAAGTCCACACACCGAGACCAAAGGGAATGTGTTGAGACTTTTGGCCTGGCTGTGCTTCGTATCCGGGAGGGAGATAGTAGGAATTGCCATTTTGACCATATGGAGCGACCTCTGGGGCCTTAGCCGCCTGTTGAGCGTGTGTGTCGACCTGAAGGCCCTCGCTGTCCTGAGGTTGATGCATTTTCGTCTCGTCTGGTCCCGTAAAGTGAAAGATCACCAACAACAGGACGAGAGAAATCTCAAAATGCCTACCGCCGAGCCGTAGGGCGACTTTTGAGAAAACAGGGAAGCGGGTGAGGACAAGGTCCAGGTGTGCCTGGGGGCGAAGCTAAGCTCATTATCGTAGCTTCCGAATCCATAAACAAGCCTAGTATCGCCCTGTCCTTGTTTCATACAGGCATTAAAGGGATTGATCGGTAAGCTGACTGCGTATTTCTGCAAATCATGGACCAGTTGAACCGCGCGTGGTTGTAGCCGATGTGAACCCCCTGCTGGGCAGAGGGCGGCTCGTCGGCTTGTGGTTAGTGATGGTTGGCCAGCCTTAACAGGCGTGGGAACCATGGATTGAGGGGATCCACTAGCTAAAGGCAGGGAGCCACTTACGTGCCCTCATTGAGATTGCCCGAAACAGTCGGCTACGAAGGGGCTGTTAATTTGCCCCGTGTGCTCCGGCAGTGGCTTATCAAGTGCATTTAAGGCTTTCATCATCCATTCAAAAGACGACGAACTTGGGATCGGCAAGTTACCAGTCTTGTTGGAGTCTATTCAAGGGAAGAAAGAGCAATAATAGAGTCCCCCTGTCATGTAACCAACAACCACCACCTTTGAGGCCTCGTCTGCAAGTCTCATACACAAACAGTTTCCGCTTCCTCAAAGGTTTGAGAAGGAAGGGGAGCTAACACGCTTCGGTCCTCGCGTAGGAACCGTGCCGCTAAAGGCCCTAATAAGGCCTTACGTTACAACGTTAGAGCAGTCGTTGGAAGCAGCGCAAACTCAAAGTTTAATTACGCAGCGGGTGCCCAATTGCCATTGCAGGTTCAATCCTTAGCCTCGTCCGCAGCCGTTTAAGCCACAGTACTGATCGACAGAGGCATCAGTGGGTCGTGAGGACCTGGGGTCCCTAGAGATCTGCGCCAAGTTCTTGACGTCCATGATGGAAGATATACCGTCGTGGCTTGGTAACCTTCCTTGGAGATGAAGACGGAACGAAGGGAGAGCCATTCTCGCTCGATCGATCGCTCATTGCCCGGTATCGAGACCTCGGCGCCTCTGTGGCTTCAGCGCCAACGTCTGTGCCTCGAACTCAAGTACCATGGGCTCATGATGAGCCTCTACAGACCCTTCATCACCATCCAAAGGCGGTGCTCCATTCCTACCACCCATCAAACACGTCATCGCACACAGGCACATCATGCACCAGGCTCTCATAGAGACTGACATCCTCAGCGGTTGGCACGACGCCTTCCACTGGGTGCCACTTAGTCCAGTTGATAGCTCTGTAGATAACTTGAGACGACGCTAAGCCGGGAATGGTTCCCTCTAACTGACTCCTGAAGCGAAAGCTAATCAGGGCTGCTTGTTGGCTAGCTTCCTAGGAGCTCAGCTGGTTGATATCGAGTGCGTGTCTAAAACTTGGCCGAGCTCGTTCTGCAATACCTAGGCCCGTCCCCGCACTTCGTGTGTCTACTTGACCACCTCAATGATTTTAATCTGTTACAGATGCTATTTTCCGTCGCCTCCGCCTCGATGGCTGTGGTTGAGATGCCAGTTGTGGGCTGTCTTGGAGGCCAAGTTGCCGGCCTGAACAAGTCAACAACCTGGTCTCATTTCCAAACGTAAATAACCATTAATACTAGAAATGTTAAAAGTGTGAGAACCAAATAACTGGCGAGTACACTGCATTGATTCTAGGACAGTAGCAAATCACCTACATATAACAATGTATGTTAATACCGGGATCTATAGAAAAGAGGCAACGTCTATAGCGAAGAGAGATGAAAGAAAGGAAAGAGGGAGCTGAGAAAAGCATTAGAATGTGATTGATATCTTAGAGGGAGTGGTATTAGAGAGAACTTAAAAACCAGACGGTAATAAGAGCAGAGATATCTATTATCTTTACTTACTTTATAGCCTCCTTAGCTTAAGGATTAGTTATTATTAAACCCGTATTAAGTAAATTTATTAATTAATATTATTTAATTAATTATTACCTCTCTTTTAGGCTAATACTTTATGCTATTTTTATTTAAATCTTATTATATTATATAATCTCTCCTTAAATAATTCCGTGGTTTATTTAATTAAAATATAATATAAAATACCCT
>JABCKC010000910.1:0-17629 GCA_013186395.1 Fusarium papillatum | reverse complement strand
CTTTTGCTAGAAACGGCGACTCGCCAAAAAGACCATCTCATGCCAAGTCTCTAAGCCAAAGGAACCTCAGACCACTGACCGAAAAACCGTACCAGCAAATTGAGTTGGACCACTTTGAGGCTCATGCTTTTTAAGTAAAGGTGTTGAATATTATCGGGTGGTTTGCATCATGCAGAGCTGTCTTGTTTCTTCCTCTTCTTCTCTTTTTTCTGCACGCACACCTTGAAACGTCTTCTCTCTTTCTCTCCAGGTTCGTCGTCGCTTACTCCCCCTCCCCCCGTTGGTGGAACGGTTCACGGCTCGCGGGATACAACCGACCAACAGCCAGAGCCAGCATTAACATTAACCCATGTCAACCTTGATAAACTAACCGTGGCGTCCAGGGGAATAGTACATAGTTTGTTTTTCGCTCTCGAGGCCCTCTTTTTCTCGCTCATCACGTAAGGGCATATTACAAAGACAAGAACCTCCGTCTTGAGTTGTAGACTTTTTGGTCGCAATTGAGAAAAAAAAATATCCCATCACCATGAGACTTCAGCTCGCCTCCACGGCGCTTCTCTCGTCCGCCACCCTGTTACTTCTCTCCATCGGCCCCTTATGCACGGCTGCGGACGCCAACGAGGCCGAGAACATCAAGGTTGAAGCTGCCGCGAATCAAAATGGGCCTGACGTCGCCTCCGACCTGGTTTGTTCCTCTTTTTTTTCTCTTTATCCCCACCCTTTCACCACAACCACCACCACCACAACAATAATGTCATTTAGTCACATAGCGACAACAACAGAAACATCCTTGCAGCCTCAGCTAACATATACGTCATTACAGTCTGGTACCTTGAGCTCTCCTATTGAGGTGGTCCACGAGGTTCTTGTCACTCTGGAGCAGTTCGCTGGAGAGCCCAACACGCCTCGTCATGTAGAGGCAAAGAAGAAGTTGATGGGTAACATGGCCAGGGATGCTGGTACCTGGAGCAAGAACCATCCTAGACATCGTCTTCTCGACGCTCTTTACGGATTCAGCAAGTACCATGAGCGCCAAAAGGCTGAGCTTGACCGGTTCGAAGGCTTTTACAAGCATGTCACCAAAGCTCAGCGATCTGTAAGTTGAACTCTACCTGGAAACTCTATTTGATTTTCTAACCCCTGTATGTATCTAGCTGCTTGAAAAAGAGCTTCAGTATTCCAAGAAGTTTGCCCGCTTCGATGCTCTCCTCACCAAGAACCAAGACCTCTGCACTCGTATTGTCCAGAATGCCATGGAGTATTACGAAATCGGTCAGGATGAGTTCCAGAAGCATGCCAAGGAACTTGAGGCTTCAGGAAAGGTTGCCGATCGGGTATCTGTCTCTCAGGCTCTGAAGCACTATGTTCGTGACTGGACTGAGGAGGGTGCCTCTGAAAGGAATGGACCCTTTGGTTGTCTGATCAAGACCTTGGAAGGTTTCTTCCCTGACAGAGACGGTGCTGCTCCCATTAAGGCTTTGGTCCCAGGTTCTGGCCTTGGCAGGCTGGGTCATGATATTGCCAGACTCGGAGGTAAGATCCATGTTGCATTCTCATGATCACATCTGACAACATGCCTAGGCTTCGAAGTAACCATGAACGAGTGGTCCATGTACATGAACCTCGCCTACCGCCTCGTCGAAGCCAACAGAGCCCGCAACTCCATGTCCTGGCACCCCTTTGTCGAAGGCTGGTCACACCACGTTTCCGAAGCAGACATGACCCGAGAACTTCTCTTCCCCGACGTCGGCGTCAACGCTAGTTCTGTCGTCCTTGTCGAGGGGGATTTCACCACCGCTTTCATCGGTAAACGTGGCAAGTTCGACGTCGTCGTCACATACTTTTTCATCGACACTGCCCGAAACCTCATGAGCTACCTCGATACCATCAAGAAGGTGCTCAAGCCTGGTGGTCACTGGATTAACCTTGGTCCTCTCCTCTACGGATCTGGCCCTTACGTACAACTCTCACTAGATGAGGTGTTGAGAATCACGGAAGTCATGGGTTTTGAGTACCTCGACACGGAAGAATCTTGCGGGCCTTTGACGTTGCCCGATAGAAAGGTCAGGAGTATGGAGGCTGTTTATGGATTCAACAACAAGGCTTTGACGAAGAGCGCGTATAATGCGCAGTTTTGGGTTGCTAAGAGGTCTATGAAGGACTAAGGTTTGGGGTTGGAAAGTAGATTTTTTCTTGTACATTACATTTGCATCGGTGTAGAGTGATAGACAAGTCATTTGGGATAGCTTTTTCATGCTTGCAGTGATTTTTAACTGGTAACCCTGCTTAAAGGAGCACCTTTCCTTCAAGAGACGGAGTGTTCAACAGCCAAGGGAATAACATATCGCACAGTCACGGCGTTCGAACCTCATCGCAGAACTCGGCATTGAGTTGTAGCATCTATTGTCAATCAAGGCCGAGACAAGGAGATCAAAAGAAGGTAAGCGGTGGTCTAGATAATCTCTTGGACTTGTGTCTATAGCTGAGCATCTTTGAAGTCAAATTACCCCGGTATCTGACCCTGGCTCCATGTTTCTTTCTGGTGCTGATTTCCCTTATCTTGTAATTTTATTCCATAGCTACTGAGAGCCATACCCACCTCGAGAGGTATCCATTGCCCGGACCCTCAGCTTATTCTCAATCATAGCCAGCTTCCATGTGATCTTGTCTCATAACCCACATCGTAAGCTCTATGCTACTTTATCTTCTAATCTCATTTCCCATAATTAGTAGGCATAGAAATTAACCGCCTCATTATCCGACGCCCTAATCTTCTTATTCGCCCTCTTCAACACAAACTTCATCCCCCAAGCCGTCGCAACAACACTCATGGAAAAGACGACACTCGCCATCATAGCCAAACGGAACAACGGCGCATCGCTATCCGGCCAAAGGTAAGGAGTATAGACAAATGACAGATTGCCTAGAGTATTCACAATGGCGATTGCTGCTGCCTTTTTCTCATCCGTCTGACCGAGGGTCGCAGATGTCCAGGCTATGTTAATGTTGTTTACTCCGTAAGTAGCACCTACGAAGAGGACCATGGCAAAGTATCTTGCGCCGATGTTGTGTGTTCCAGTAGCTACTGCGAAACCGATGCTAGCGATTAGCTTCGAGATGGTGATATGCCATGTTCGTTCGTTGCGGCGGCCCGATGAGTATGAAACGAGGATTGATGTAACTGTCGCGATGAGGAACGGGGGACAGGTTAGGACGAGGGTGATGGTTGTGTTGAAGCCTAGGGATTTTACGGCGGTGGGCATGTAATTCTTGAAGCCGTTGGCTGAGAGATGGAGGTTTCCTTGGAGTGCAAAGATCCATGTTCGGTAGTCTTTTACGGCATCCCAGAGGCCTGACAAACTGCCCGTGGCTACTCGCTTCTCTGTAGTGTCGCGTGCGATTCGAGAGTGGGCTAGTTGGCGCTCCTCTTCATTGAGCCAGCGTGTTTGGAGGGGAGCGTTGGGGAGCATGAAGAAGGCGATTACAGCGACGCCGACTGGGAGAGGAGGTTAGATGATGAAGTGAGGTGGAGCGTGGTTACTTACCAGTGATGACACCTTGGATGAGGAAGAGCCAGCGCCATCCTTCCAGACCGTATCGTCCATCAAGGCCGGCAAAGACACCCGCTGCGATTAAACCAGAGAAAGAACTGGCGAGGAGATTTCCCGTGTAGAAGATGGCTAGTCTCGTCGCTGTCTCTTTTCTGTTGTAGAAGAGGCTGACGAGGTAGCAGGCTCCAGAGTAGAAGGGAGCTTCAGTCATACCAAGGATGAGTCTAGAAACGGATCGTGTTAGTGCGCCCTTTTAATAATAGTTCTCAACTTACCTGCAGGCTAGCATGCCGTGATAACTCTTGACAACACAGATAAGCATCGAGACAATAGCCCACGCCATCATCCAGCCAGACATGTACCAAGATGGTCTGATGCGAGTGATCAAGACATTAGATGGAATCATGCCAGTGATGTATCTACACAAATTAGTATTTTTGCACCGTAGAATATAGATTTACTCACCCGACGAAGAAAATGCTGACGCAGGTGTTGTACTGTGATCCAACCATGCCAAGATCCTTGTCCAATCCGTTGAGTTTACCGTTGACGATAGCGTTTCGATCGAGAAAGTTGAGAAAGTACATGATCCATAGAATGGGCTGAATAATAGTCAATTAAACCCAGTTTTATTGGCACATTTTGTATGTAAACTCACCATCAAGTACATGTCGAGCTTCTTGACAAGGGCAATCTCCTTTGGGTCCGTCTTGGCGTGGGACCCAAACTTGTCGTGATGCTCCACGTCGGTGGGTTTCATCACGTCTTCTTGAAAGTCTACATGATCAACTGTCGCTTCATCTTTATTGATAATATTGGTTGCTGATTGTTGGGTAGTCATTGTGATGATTCTGGGTGGCGATGAAGGTTTGCCCATCAACACCGGGCTTGACACTGATATAGTCCATCTGGCTATAGACGTATACAAACCACCCAAACTCTACAAACTATACTATTCCCCTAGTATCAACCGTCTCATAGAAACGCCATAGGTGCATTACCCCATGGGGAAGGCCTGCAACCAACAGCGTCGCGGTGGAAGTAAAAACTGCGTCTACAGCCGCTTTTCCGAATCGCCGTCTACAGCCTCAATTGACATTAACTTTACAGGAAAGATAGCCGATAACTCTTGGGAGGGAAAACGGAGCTCGAGCGGAAAAGCGGTGGAAATCCGACATGGTCATGGTGGATCATCCAAGATTGCGTGATGCTTATTGGAGGCTTTTGGGATTTCTACCCCGCGTCTTGTCGGATAAAGAAGCGTCTTGCATATGATTGACGAATGGATAAAGGAGGATAAGGCGTCTATTGGGGGCTTAGAGTGTATGAGCCGGATAAAGAGGCCATACCAAGTGTTGTCCGTCCTTTGCCGGGTCAACAACACCTCGGATATCATTCCGGGATCAGCGGGTCGCCGTTACAACCGGATCTCTGAGATATATAGATCCTCAGAACATTCTATTGGGGAGTTACTTCTCGACATGTGCATATCTGTTTCTTCCCGCAAAGAACCAGAGACATCATCATGACCATCAGACACGACGTTAACGGCTTCGAGGCTAGGACGCCCCCCACCGTCCAGTCCTTCGACCTCCAGGCTAAAATGTTTACCCTTGACGAGATGATCAAGCGGAGAGCCTCGGAACTGCAGGATTCTCCGTTGCTCGGGTTTCCTGAGGCGGGGGTTGATGATTACAAGGAGCACAGCGCGATTGCGATTGACAGATACGCCGATGCTGCTGTCGCAAAGCTTCAAAAGTTGGGTCTCAAGTCTGTGGTGAGTATAAAACGTGTTTATTTCTTTGATGAGTGATTGAAGACTTACTGGTGTATGTAGGATCCTACTCTTGAGAAAGCTCCTGTTGTTGGCATGCTTGCTCAGTCTGGTATTCACATTGTGATTCAGATTATTGCTCTTAACAGGATGGGATATTCTTCTTTTTTGATCTCTACTAGACTTGCTTGTCCGGCTATTACGCAGTTACTCGAGTTGGCCGATTGCCATACCATTCTCACCACACCCAACTTTCACCCAGTTTTGAAGGAAGTTCAGCAGAACCGATCACTCGAGATTTTGCCTCTTCTACAACATTCAGATTACTGCAACTATGACGCACCGAGGTTTGCTCGCGATTACAATCCAGATGTCGAATCTCGCAAGGTCGCGGTCATCATTCACTCTTCCGGCTCAACCGGTCTTCCAAAGCCAATCTACCTAACCAACAGAAGCTGCATCGCGGCATTCTCCACAAACATGGACATGCGAGGTCTTCTCACCTCACCCATGTTCCATAGCCACGGCTTCTACGAAATCTTCCGATCAATCTACTCTGGAAAGCCTCTCTACTTTTGCAACTACAACCTCCCTCTGACCAGAGAGTCTGTCATTCAGATGATTGACACGGTTCAACCAGAGATTCTTCACTCGGTTCCGTATGTCATCAAGTTGCTTGCTGAGACTGACGAGGGTATTCGTGTTTTGGCTCGTGTCAAGTTGGTTCTTTATGCTGGGAGTGGATGTCCTGATGATCTTGGTGATCGGTTGGTTGAGAATGGGGTTTATCTGGTTGGAAACTATGGAGCGTGAGTTACAGAGAATCTGTTTTCGTGAATATGCTAACTCTTTTATAGAACTGAAACTGGTAGACTCATGAACTCGACGCGTCCAGAAGGCGACAATGAGTGGCAGTACCTCCGTTTCTTGCCTCAAGCTGAGCCTTATTGTCTCATGGACGAAGTCGCCCCCGGTCTATTCGAATGCGTTGCTCTGGACGGTCTCCCCTCAAAGAGCACCATCAACTCTGACGACCCGCCTAACTCATTCCGCACACGAGATCTCTTTACACGACACCCAACACGACCCAAGCTCTGGAAATACGCCTGCCGTCTCGACGACCGCTTCACTCTCATCAACGGCGAAAAGGTCCTCCCTCTACCCATCGAAGGTCGAATCCGACAAGAGGAAATCGTCAAGGAAGCCATCGTCTACGGCGAAGGACGAAGTTATCCTGGTGTCTTGATCGTCAAGGCTGATAGGGCTTCTGAAATGTCTGATGAAGAGTTTCTTGAACGTATCTGGCCCTCTGTCGAAGACGCCAATTCTCGAGCCGAGTCTTTCTCACGAGTTCCTAAGGAGTTGGTTATTGTCGTTCAAGCGGATACGCCATATCCACGAACGGATAAGGGAACTTTTATTCGTGTTCCTGTTTATCGACAGTTTGAAAAGGAGATTGACGCTGCGTACGCCGCCTACGAAGGATCAGGCGATCAACAAGGGTCTCTGCAGCTCGAAGGCGAAGAGTTGGAGACGTATCTCATCCGCCAACTCAACGAAAAATGCGGCGCAAAGCTTTCATCTCCAGAAGAAGATTTTTTCGCCTCTGGAGTTGACAGTCTGCAATGCATCCAGATGTGGAGTCTGATCAAGAGAGAGATTGACCTCGGTGGCAGACAATCTCAGCTGGGACAGAATGTCCTCTACGAGACGGGCAATGTGAAGCTTCTTGCTCGACATTTGGAAAAGTTGAGGACGGGTGAGGAGGGTGAGGCTGAGGATCAACTGCAGGTTATGAAGAACTTGGTTGCCAAGTATTCTTCTTTTAAGCCTCATGTTGCTGGATCTGCTGCACAGCCAGAGAAGGAGCTTGTGGTAAGTATCTACTCCCCATGGATTAAATATTCCAAGACTGACCTTGTATGTTAGCTCCTTACTGGTGTCACAGGAGCTTTGGGAGCTCACGCCCTCGCTCAACTGACTGCACGACCCAACGTTGGAGCCGTGTGGGCCATGGTTCGAGCATCCAACGAGGCTTCTGCCTCTGACAGACTCGACAGCTCCCTCAAGACTCGCGGATTAACCTTGACACAAGAGCAGAGGAGCAAGGTGGTCGCTCTGCCTTGTGATTTGAGCAAGCCAGATCTTGGTCTTGGAGAGTCCAGAATCCAAGAGCTGAGCACCAAGTTGACAACTGTCATCCACAGCGCCTGGGCCGTCAACTTTAACATTTCCGTCTCAAGTTTTGAAGATCAACATATCAAGGCTGTCCACAACCTGATTCAACTCACCCTCTCAGTCCAAACCCCTCGACCTGCCCGTTTCTTCTTCTGTTCTTCAGTGTCATCAGCAGGAGGTACACCTCGACCTGGTTCCGTCCTCGAGTCCTATGTCCCGTCACCTGCACATGCTCAGCACACTGGATACGCACGGTCAAAGTATGTTGCTGAGCATATTACGCGGAATGCTATGAAGAATGCTGGTGCGCCGGCGAGGGTTCTTCGTATTGGACAGTTGGTTGGTGATACTAATGTCGGAGAGTGGAATACTACTGAGGGTATTCCTTTGATGATTCAGACGGCTGAGACTTTGGGTGCTCTTCCCGCTTTGAACGAGGTAAGTTCATGCTTGAAAATATTATATACGCTATTACTAACATCCTGATAGGAAATGACCTGGCTTCCTGTCAACCTCGCTGCCAGCGCCATCCTTGACCTAGCCAACCTCGGCGCCAACACACCCGCCGACCGAAGTCTCGACGCAGACCTAGTCTACCACGTCATAAACCCCAAACGCTTCCACTGGTCCCGAGACATGCTCCCCTCCATGACAAGCGCAGGTCTCAAATTCGAAACCCTCCCCACAAGCGAGTGGATGGATAGATTGCGAAACTCTGACCGAGATCCCTCAAAGAACCCACCCATCAAGCTACTGGATTGGTTCGAGGGCAAGTACGGTCCCAAGGCTGCTTCTTCTGCTGAAAAGGGTAGCTTGGATTATTTGACTGAAAAGTCCAGGGAGGACAGTGAGACTTTGAGGAGTGTTCCTGATGTTACTGATGTCAAGTATGTTGAGATGATGCTTGGACGGTTAAAGACTCGATGGGAAGAGAACAGGGCTCGTCTATAATTGATTTACTGGGTGTAGAATATGATGTTTAAATGCAAGCTATATGTTACTGTCTTGATAATGCAGCAAATACTATCTAAGTTAGATGCTAGTCTATAATGCATTCTCTAATGCTTGTGATGCATGTCCTGTTGTATGCATGTTGCCAGCCTGAGCTGGGTCCATTGTTTCTCCAAAGTTCAAATGATAAGTAAATCCATGCGAACAATCCTCATGCCCAATGCTTAAGCTTCCTCAGAGTCGTCTTCAATCTGAACCTCGCGCTCCGACAGATGAGGGTTTCTAAGAGCCAATGCAAAACCAACCATGGGAATACAGACACACATTCCAGCAATGCAAAGAAGTTTCTGAACCGAACTGTAACTGTCGATAATGGCCGTTCGAATCTCTGTACCAACTGGGTAGTCGGGAACAATAGAGAAGGGAGAGTTGTAGATGGCCTCTGCCAGTGTCTTGTTTGACTGAAAGTCTAGGTTTGACTTTAGAGTTCCGTATAGAGTTTGAGTCCAGATGGCGCCGGATAGACAAGTTCCAAAGGCGCTGCCGACGTTGTAGAAAGAAAGGTAAAGACCTGTGAGAATGGCCACGTGCTCGCGAGATGCAGACGCCTGGATCGATGCTTGAGTTGGGTAGGCAAAGAATCCTCCAGCAACTCCAAGTAGAACCTGAGCCGCGATGATTCCATACTGAGATGACTTGGCAGGGTCTCCGGGATATGCAATAAGAACGCCAAATGCAACCATGAAAAGGCACGTTCCTCCAACAATGATAAACTTGAGTCGACGAATCTTGAAAATGACGAGACCGGCAAGAACTCCAGTAATGACGCCAAAGAATGAGAAGAAGGACAAGATGCGAGTCGCGTTCTCGACGGAGAAATCAAATGCGACGATGAGAACCGTGTAGAGATAGTTGCCCTGTGTATACCATGCAAAGTTGAGCAAACTCCGAACAGCCAAGGCGGACCAGACGCCTCGATCGCGGAGGAGATGGAAGGGGATGAGGGGATGCTTTGCGCCTCGCTGTTCCCAAATGACGAATGCGACGATTGAACAGAGACCGAGAGTTAGAGGGAGAATGATGTACCAGCTGCGCCAGTGGCTTACTGTTCCTCCTGCGACAGTCAGGGGGGCAAGGATGAGGGAGAAGGCGGAGACGAGGGTGATGAGGCCGACGACGTCGAGTTGGTCGAAGAGATTAGATCGGCCTTCGTTGGTTCGTAGCGAAATCAGTGGTGCAGCCTCCTCGCTCTCTTTGCCGTCTTCAGTCTCCCAGGTGCGACGTTCGAGGAAGTAGAGACAAGATAGGAGGGGAAGTGAAGCGATGGGATAGATGATTGCCCACATTCCGATACCCCATCGCCAGGTTGTCGCGCTCAACACCGCCGACGTAATGTTTCCGCTAATCCAAGTGTTGATAAGAAAAGGAATAGCAGGAAGGTAGCTGAAAAAGACGCGCGCTCGCATGGAAGAAAAGTCGGCGATGAGAACCTCCATAAGGAGAACGATGCACGTGTATCCAGCCTGGTAAATCATGGACCCAGTGCAAAACACCTCAACAGACTGCGCACTAGCCTCAATAGCGATTCCAACCGTGTACAAAACGGTAGAAACAGCAATAACCTCAAACCTCCCCAGCACATCAGCAACTTTGGCAGCAGTAGGCTGAACAGCCACAGCGATGACGCTCCTCAAAACGTTGATGGTGCTGAGATACGAGTGGAGGTGAAAACTCGACGTCGCGTAGGGCTGGTACGCGGAGCGAACCTGGCTCTCTAGCCCGTACGCGTACCCGACTATGAAGATGCCGATAAAGAGCCAGACGCGATGCGCTGTGGTTAGGTTCTTGGTTACGACGGCCATGCGGGCTACGCCGGCGGATAGTCTCTTTGGGTCGTCGCGGGTAGATTCGCGGTGAGGTAATAAACTTGAGGATGCCGAGGTATCTCCCACGGCGGCGCCTAAAAGGGGCGTCGCTTCAGACGAAGAACTCATGGTTTGTGTGTAGTTTGTCTGTATCTGTGAGAGACAAGGACCCCTGTTGTTTGATGTAGGAGGAGGAAATGGTACCCGACAAAGCGGTTTTCAAGGCTGAAGCAGAGGAGTCATCTGATGGAAAATGATGCACAACACAGCCTCAGGTGGCCGCCGAGTCGCTGCCTGCCGTGATTGCCTGACATGGTCCTGTGACACCAGAGGCCGCCGACTCACGGGGGGCCAATCTGATAAGATACCCAATAGCGGCGGATCTAGCCGCTGACTAAGTGGGGTTGCCGAAGCCACTGAATTTCGGACTTGACGGAGATAACGCCGAGATCGGATGAACCAGATTCTTCTTCTCTCACAGTTGAAAGACTAGTAGATTGGTGATGGTGTCGGAATGTCTATTTGGGATGGACATAAGTGTATGTATTTTCTTGGTTGGCAATTATAAGTCTATTTTACTGTTTTGGATTGCCCCTCAAGATACCGAGACATGGAGTGGGTGTTGCAGAATCTAGATTATTTCCCCTCGTTTATCTTCAACCGTTAGAGTTTATGTTCTGCCTTGGCGAATTCTTTATCAATCACTTCGCATCAATCGAAAATATTTCCCAGGTCTAGCAATTTCTTACTTTCACTAATGCAGCTCTCCCGCACGATGTGCATTTATCCACCCTAGACCAATGTTCACGTCCAAGCGCTGTTGACATGGATCCCTGGCTCTGAGAACATCCGACTAACCATCTATTAATCGAACCCTACTCGTTCTGTTTGAGCTATATCCTAGTATAAGAATGACCTATCGGTGTTCTTGTACTGAGTCTAATGTGGCTTGCAAGAATAAACAGTGATACTAGTTTGACGTGGATGAACTCTCAATCTCCAGCAACTGAATCCCCACAACCACATAGTCTTCACGAGTATTCTTCCCATCCGAGTCAATAAAGACTTTTAGTCCTTTTGCCCATCCTTCCGAACTGGTTTGAAAATCCAACTCGACAGGGCCCTCTGTCTCACAATCTCCCCATCTTGGACTTTCAGCTCCGCTCTGCGCTAAGAACTGTAGTCCTGTTAGAGTTTGCGACGCATCGGTCCACAGACGCAGGGACTTGAGCTGTGACCCTTGCGCGTCCCAGGTATCATGCGTGTAATGCAACCCCACGTCTTGCTCAGTTGAGCTTGGGGCGTAAAACTCGGAGGGTCCGACTGTCGCAACGTGCGAATCCGCATATCTGAACGACAGCGCTACTAGAGGAATCTGAGAAGTTTTGGTACGGTGGCAGAAGGTAGCTTGGATGGATTCCAGAACCCTTTCACAGTCTAGCCAGGAGACAATAGGGGCCTCGCTCGAGTTGGCCTCAACAACACCAGTCTCCTCATTGTACTTGACCCGACATCCATATGCCATGCTAGCTTCCCGGAACAGTCTCATCGGAGGAGCAGGATCCCAATAGGATTCATGGGAGTCTATAGAAGGTCTGGGCTCCTGAACCCCAGGCAAAGATGCAGAGAAAGCGTCGAGGAAGTCCAGATCTTGTGTCTTGGACCAATGGCAGAAAATCCCCGTGAGACCGTGTCCTGTACAGCACGAGCGTGATCGGTCCAGTTTTAACGACGGAAAGGGTTTGGGTGTTGGTCCGAGCCGTCCAAGGACCAGTTGACGTCCCCGGTTGGTGAGGAAGCCTGCACCGGTTGATTCCACCCAGGCAAACCTGATTCTTTCTCCGCCAGGGCCGTCGATTGAGAGGTGTTTCATAGAGTGCCGTCTAGGACCAATGCCACGACGAGTTCCGTTCTTGTAAACAATTTCAAAGCCACCCAAGTGAACGTCTGCTGCAATGGATGTAATCTCTGAGAGCTCTTCATCCGTGGTACCGAAGATGAGAGGTTCCATCAACCATTCGTCCCAGGGGCCTCCGACTCTGTTTCTATACCCAAGGTGAAACTGGTCCGGTGGTACCTCGTTCTTCCACAAGAAACGTCTGATCCCAGAAGAAAGTGGACAGCGTATCTCGAGTTTGAGTCGGGTTTGGCTCTCTGGAGGCACGTTTACAAAGTTTTGTTGAAGGATGGCTAGCTTTGCCAATGGTTTTCCTGGTGACCAAGTTGCTCGGATGCCCACGGTGAAGTGATTTTCAGAGGCGCACAGGACACGTTTGTAGCCTTGGGATTGGCCGAATTGAACTGGGCTTCTCTTGGAAAAGATGACCTTGAGCCCAACTATTCTGCGATGTAGCCCCCCATTCCCAGCGGTACAGGCTGGAGCATCCTGGATGGTGAAGATTAATCTGAAGATCCAATCATCTTTTGGGATCTCTAATTCCTGACATGTGTCGAATAAGTCCTTGGATCCGAGGGTTGTGGATGCACCATCCCTGTACCAACTCGTGCCGATACCTGCGAGCTCGCCACTGGCTGTCCAGTACGTAGAAACAATAGGCTGAGCAGAAGAAAGATCTCCATAGCCCCTTATCAAACCGGCATTCTTCGTAATTGTAGGTTTGTCGATGGGATACCTTAGACGTGCGATGGGGCAGCAGCAAGCATCGGAGAGAATAGGCGGGTTTGTGAGCTCTGTGTTTTGTTGTTTCTCGAGAGAATGATATTCTTTCATAAGATTGGTGCACAATTCCCAGATACGGCATCGGTTGCGGATACCGGGGATATAGGGCGAGGATGGTTTCTCAACGACGATCTCTCGAAGTGTCTGGTACAGTTTTCTCCAATCCACGTCGTCATGTTGAATATCTGAGCTGTCAAGGAACTCGGCCATCCAAGGCGTGTCAAGGCTCACTCTTGATCTCCAGAATGAGTTTGCCGACGTTGCCGCTACGAACTGTTTCGACACGAGGCGGAAACTGCAAAGATCCTTCGCGTCGAGATAAGACGCTATCCTCTCGAGGACTTCTGGCGGGACAGCGCGAATGACTCCATCCTGTGCCAAATTTACCCATTCGTAACTTGGGAAAGAGTGCTGCTCCCCGAGACGTGAGTCTTGAAGGATAGAGCGAGTGAGGCTATCAACATGAGGGATTTCTGTAGGCGAAGTCACCAGGTATTCAAACCCATGACAAGACGCCCATTTATCTTGCTGAAAGACGCTCGCGGCTCCATAATCAAGATCAAGGCTGACCCCGGAATTTGCAGGAAAGTGAGTCTTCAACACCTCGAACAAAATTTCGAGGTCTATGACCTCCGGAGAAGCCACTTTGCAAAGGATGTCATAGCAGGAAGTGTGTAGGGGGAGTATAAGAGTGCGCTCAGTCGACCATGTATATCTTTAGAAGTGTGAGTGAAATTCTTGCTACAACGGTAGAATTTTCCCACTTACGCTTGTACTTTGGAGCGCTGCCCGTCTCCTTGTGGAGGGAAGACGAATACGTTGAATAGCCAACGGACTAGAGTTGCAGGCCCAAACAAGGAAACCCTCCATCGATCGTTAGCATAATTGCTCGCTCTGTTAGAGTGCAAATGACCTCACTTGTGGGAGATGGGATGTCGGCGGATGAGCCATAAGTCGCGGATCCAGCCGGTGCCGTTCTCGGCAAGGCGTGTTTGATCGTATTCGTCAGTTTCAAAAGCAAAGCCTCGGTAGCCGATGAGGACGCCGCAGAGGGCACAGTAAGTATCACATCGAGACATGTTTGGAGGGCTGTTGGTGTTGAGGGTGTGTGGAGAATTAGCTCGCCGTTGGTGGGTGTTTTCTGGCGGTCTGGGCTCTGACTAAGCTTTAGCCGACGGTCTCTCTAGTTATAGGCCTTAGGTGTATTAAATCGGTTGGGGAGCGAGAAAAGTTGTAGAAAAGAAAAGCTAGGTTACTAGATTGAATATTTTCAATCTGGAAGCGGTGTGAATTCAAGGCGACTAATGCGCAGACACTGTTTACTATCCTAACTACTAATGTCGAAGATTAGTAGCAAGTATCACAGAGCTCGAAATGAAACCCGTCCATCCTGATCTTGACACCATCATCGGTTCTTAACTAGCCTAGATACGGCTCACACATTCGAAGCGAGCTGATGGAGTATAAGCAAACGATCAAACGACTCAGTTGGAGAGACGAACCTTTGAGTCTGCTCCTTCGCGATGCTCAATCTTGACAGCTGTAGCTTTCTCGGCAGAAAGGCCTTCATTTTCGAGAGTAGCAAGAAGACGGCCTGCACCGTGTGTCTCGTACGAAGAAAACTGCCAGGCCCACATGTTGGCTTCAAACAGTTCATCAACCTCTTCCAAAGAGCGGCCCTAATTCATGTTAGTACTAATTGGCTGGAAGTCCCGCGAAAATCGTACCTTGAGTTCGGGAAAGAATAGGAATCCCCAGATGACCGAGAAGCAAGCAACTGAGCCAAAGATCCAGCCGATATTTACTCCCATGCTTGGGAGTAGATATGGAGTAACAAAGGTTACCAGGAAGGCCGCGGCGACGTCAATTGCCGTTCCAAAAGCCTAAACAAATGCTGTTGAGAAAATCATGGGTCAGATGGAGATAGGGTTATCTTACCATAGTCTTCTTCCTCATCTTAACACCACCAATCTCGGCACCAGTCAGGAAGGCATTGTTGGAGGCCGAGATACGAGTAAAGGCGGGTAGGATCATGAAACAAGCGAGAAGAGTATGAGTCTCTGCCTGGTTCGGGTTGGAGTCAAGTCCGATACCAGAGGCCAAATAGAGCAAGAAACAGCAGACGACACTTCCATAGATGAAGAGAGGACGACGGCCGACAATATCGAAGAGGACGAGTCCAAAGGTGCATCCGACTACACCGATAACCTGACCAATCATGGTGTATGTAAAGGACATGGCGCCTAGTCCTTGATCGACGTAGAAGGTGGCGGCGTATGACTGGACGAATTGGTTTCCGTTTGTTTGCTCGAGGACGAAAAGAGTGGAAGAAATCTAGTCATGAGATTTAGTTAGACTCGTCGTGGAGATGGGGAGATCCCTTACCCAGGTTCGACGAAGATAGTTTCCCCGGAATAGATCCAACCAACTGTCCTGTTCCGCTGCTTCAGATTGTTCAATGAGTTGTTCCATCGTGTCAGCCTCGATAGCTGTCGCGCCGCTATCGACATCGTGCTTCGGGCGAATCTTGTCCAGAACTTCCTTGGCACTCTCCTTGTGACCCTTGAGGATAAGCCATCGAGGCGACTCCGGAGTGAAGGGCACCAAGACGAGTATACCGACGGCGGGGATCAGCTGCATCGCCGTAGGGATGATCCAACCCTCCTTTCCCAAGGTTGTCGAGTATGCACGGGACATTCCCGCGCCCCAGAGGTTGCCAAGAGCCGTGAACATCATGATGGATCCGGAGAGGAATCCTCGTACTGCGGCGGGAGAAGTTTCGGCGTTGTAGGCGGGGACGGCGTTTTCGACTAATCCGACGGCGGCGTAGGCGATGATTCGGCCAACGGTGAATTGCTCCCAGTGGGAAGATGTCAATTCAACTACCAGGGTTATTAGCGGATGGGGCGAGGACAGAGTTGTGTTTGCTTACTGATGACGGCAATGATTTGAACGATACCAGCAAGATACATTGTCTTTTTGTATCCAGTACGCTCAATCACGGCCTCAGACCCAAGACAGCCAAGAATCTTTCCAAGCCATGGCAACGAGTTCATCAAAGCCTTGCGAGAAGCAGGCAAGATAAATTTTCCGTTGGCATTCTCAACACCGAATCGATCGAGAAAGGAGGGCAAGGCCTGCAAAGAGCCAAAAGAGCCCGTGTCGCTGTTGATTTTTCAAGAATTAGGTACCTAGCTTTCAGGAGAAGGGGGTTAAAGGAAAACAAGTTCTTACATGCCAAAGAGGATGGCTCCCTGGAGGAAAACAGCACAATTGAAGAGGAGGTAGGGCGTAGTCTGACGCCAGGCTTCAAACATATTGACCTTTGTCGGATTCGAATTGGAAGTTCAAGATGTTGTAGATGATCCTACCCCAGAAACTCGGGGTTGGAGGATGGTTCTTAACAAGTTCCAAACGTGGCGATCATGACAAGCGACCATACCGGCTTGTCGCCGGGACGTCGGCGGCCCCACAGTCAATTCCGTCGCTAATTTTTCTCAGCTGAGTCGAGATTTGGCTGAATGAGGTTAAGTGTTTGACGAGATGCAGGGGTTTTTCGGGCTGTCGGCGGCTTTTCAAGAAATCCTCGGCCTTCCCCATGGGGACTCCGCAATGGTCTGGATGGGGATACGTGCAGTCTGGTGTGCTCCGGAGCCCCGGCCTCGGTAGCTACCTTACTTTACCCTAGGGATCTAATGTCACCGTCGAGTGTAATTTCACCCCAACCGCAGTAAGAGAAGGTGCATGTACAAAGAACCAGACCTTGACAATTTGTTGTCGGAGCCACGACCGTAGAGTCATGACACGGAAGAGACGAGTCATGCACACATTCTGTGAGTGTAGAGGCTTTTGAGCGCGCCCATCTATTTTCAAGAGCTAGATAGTATAGTAGTATGACTTGTGACCCTCACCAAATCATCAGTGTCGTACTGGTTAACGAGAAATCGACCCATGACAGTCTCGTCCACCTGTGCTGCCAGTAGCTTGGCCGCCGCTCGCTCTAGATTGAGCATGTAGTTTAGCCGACAACATCTTGGAGACTCTCCAAATCCGGCCAACTGTATGTGTCAAGTGTTTCCAGCGGCCCATGTGGCGTCGGACTTGACTCGAGACAGGGTGGGCATCATGACAGAAATGGGACCATCTAAGGGCTCGAAGAAGCGGTGAGTGGCAGGCTTGAGAGACCGAACGGAAATAATACATCCATAATGCAACTCAAGCTTATACCTAAGCTTTAATAACACAGTAACTAGCTAGTAAGGTTTACAGTCGTGAGAAGATGACGCTGTGATAGCCTCATCACAACGATATAAGGCTACGAGTGACAGTTACGATAACACAACATGATAACATGTTAGGGGTTATAACGCAACATGGGACCATCTTCAGCTTCGTGTTCTATTATCCAATTGAGCCGAGACACTAACTAGGTTGCTACCAGCAACAGCTTCACTGTTTGGCGCGGCCGCTTTGACGATCTGGTTACATTGTCTCGCATGTCTCTTTTTCCAGGGTACAGTATGTGGCCGGTTGATCATGACGAGAAACAATCTATTGGGATCGCCCTTTATTGGTCGGCGGATAAATGGCTTCAAGCTAGACGTTCTAACTATTTATCTATTTTATTGTC
>JABCKC010000907.1:0-21215 GCA_013186395.1 Fusarium papillatum | reverse complement strand
CCTTTAGAGAGCTCGTTAACCATCAATTTAAGCCAATGCATAAATAAATGAAACTGAATGGGTGCTTACGGGTGACATAAGGTTCCAACTAGTTCGAGACTGATTTCTTCCACTCTCAGGGGTGACTGCAAGCAAAGCACAACGACTCCTTTCAGAAGGTAGTCCTGGGCTTCATACTGTCCCCCTCGAAGGATACCAACATCCGTCTCCAACCTATGCGAGACAATTAAGAGGGTAGATTGCAATTATTGTCGTGTACTTACCGGATCTCAAAGAGGGAGTATGGGGCTTGTAGCATAAAATCGAAGGGCAGCGGAGGATGGAGGTAGACTGAGGGACCTGACTGGTGACGGAATAAGGACGGTGGCCGGAGAGAACTCATGAAGCGTGGAGGGAGGTGGGGAGGGCGGAATAGCAGAGGCCGCGGTGATGCATGCATGTTTTGGGCTTGATACTTGGGAACAGAAACTGGCTGGGCTAGACGATGTGCCTGCGGATACCGGACATGCCGAGGTAGATTTGGAGCAAATGAATAACGATCAAATTAAGGCAAAGAGTGCAGATTCTCCAACAGTTTCAAGAAATGGGATGGGCCTGGGCAGGTGGCTTTTGGCTGTTGCCCTATGGCAGGAGGTCGGAAATAATCCGATGTCAAGGCTAGCCCTCACGGGACAATCCCGACAACGTCATATGAACACGTCTTATCTTTGACCGCATCCAGCGACTAGTGGAGAGATTGATGGTTAAAGAGGGAAATGAAAACTGGAAGAAATTTGCTAGTTAGGTTGTATGCAAACCTTTCACCTCGAGCCAAACACTATCCATACCACACTGTCGAACACTGGGCATATTGCTAGACCTCAATATACCTCCTCCGCTGCCTGAATTCCCATCCTCAATCGTTCAAGCCTTTTTTGGTATTCTCCTCGGTAAACTTGACCAAGCTGTCCAACCAATCCTGATGTCCATTCAACATAGGGTTTGGCTTAGCCGTTGAAAGCTGCGCCGCGGGCTTTCCAATCTGAGACTCTTGCGTCAAGATTCTCACAGCGCCATAATCCAAATCTTCGACAAGCCAAGCGTGATACACATCCAAAGCCGTGTCCTCGTCGCCCTCTTGCCATGCCCTCCAAGCCAGTAGGCCGGGTGAAGACGCAGTTGGCGAAGTCGATTCCCATACCTCTGACCGTAGAGGTGGGAAACCGAATGTCGAAAAGCTGAATTTATCGCCCTTTTGCAGAAGAGGTCCAGAAGGTGGCGGCGTGATTTGGCTGCAGTTGCCATAGTAGGATTCCCATTTCGAAATGTCGGATAGGAATTGCCAGACCTGGGCCGCAGTGATGCCCGTTACGATGACTTCATTGGAGACGTAGTTATCGGTCGTTCCAGGACGGTACTGGTTTGGCCAGATGATTGCCGACTGCATATTGACGGGATGGAGAGTATTGGAAGGTAAAAGATGAGTGACAATGAGATAATGATAAAGTGAGAACAAAGTAGTGTTGTGGTATAGAGTGTCGGGCTGTTATTATACCTTAGATATACAAGCGAAGTCTAACCAGGAGATAGGTAGCCTGGAAACCAAGGAGGGGCTCTGTGGGGTTGTTCCGATGTTGTATTCGGCCCGCATTAGTTATCAGATCAGGCGTTTGTTGATTACAAATTGTTAAAGAACGGAAGGAAAATTAGATTTGTACGCGTCATTTTGCCTTCTTTTTTCACCTAGAGTTTTAATGTATGTGGTATTCAACCTTTGATTTGTCATCTGCTTTTTTATCTAGTCTTCATACGACTTTTTGTTGTTCCGACGTATGAAGATTTTATGAGCAACATCAGGCGAAGCCGCGATAACCTCCACTGCGAACTAGGAATGAGACGCAGGGGCCATAATGCCTTGCAGATTATACTCCGGCATATCTCACCGTCACGATTGAATATCATGTTGTTAAGGAATGGCGAACCCCTCTAACGCACGGTTACTCAATGATGGCACAAAGAATGGGGCACCTAGATTGTGTATGCTCTGTCCTACTTCATCTCTTGGACGCCCGGACTTTTGTGCCGGTCTCTGCATCCCATACCCAGCCTTCTTTCAGCCACCTCCAACGTATGTACGCCCGCAGGTCCTTATCCATAGGCGCCACCCTTTTCCACTCAGGCTCAAACCCTAGCCCCGCTCCCTTTCCATTCCAGTCTTGAGCCAAGCCTCTGAGTATGTCTCGATGAAAGATTCGGAAACTGTCCAGGGCATAAGGTCCTAGTGATGGCAAATGTGCAACCTCCCATCCCTCTCGCTCATCATCTTCTGCAAGGACCTCATTCTTGCCGATATCAAGGCCATCCCCGTGAGAGGGGTAGTGTAGCTTCCGGTAGCGCCTTGATTTTGACGGTGGATTCTGCATCCACGCCTTGGCGAACGCCACAAGGCGCCTAGCCCGAGAGTTGTGCAGACCTAGGGGATGCAGAAGGTCTGAAAGATGTGAGATGGAGGCTTCGGCCAAGTGGTTTGGTGACGGGTATTCAGATACAAGCTTGAGGAGGACTGGGCGTGCCTGGACACCTCGAGTACGGTTCCAGAGTATGGCGGCAACGAGCAGTTTGTACAAGTCAGTGCCAACACTTTCTTGTACGAGTCCAAAGTGTTCATTCTGGATGGGGGCTGTACGAGGGGCCGGGCGTTCTCGGCCTGCTGGGAGCCTTCGAGTACTTGTCTTGTGCTCTGTAACATCGGCCGTGGACTCGATGTTCTTTTCGGCGTCCCGCCTAGATATGGACCGCGTTACACACCGAGGCATCTCTGAAACTGCGGTAGGACTTTTGATGGTCATTCTTGTGTTACTGTTGTTTCGGGGGCGGGACGACAGTGAAGAGAGGGCTGTCGTCGGTCGATCTCTTTATCCATGACGCAATCCGCCAACACGCGATCGTCCGTCTCAGCCATCCACACTTGATTGGATAGGGCTGAGATAGTAGTCTCAGCAATGAAGCGCTTTCTATATTCACTGGAATTACACCCTATCGTAATTGGCAAATGTCACATATGAGCTAGAATTCTGTCACAGTGACAACTCGTTTGCAGCCTACCCTGATCGTGTTCAGGAGTTTGGAACTATCCAACCGTCAGATATGCCCGAAAAGAAATAGATCTATTCATAAGACCCAAGATTTGTGTTGCTATATAACTTATCAATCGGTTGGTTCCTGTTGGGGTTTCCCGCACATCCTCATGCGTACAATTTAGGTTGCCGACTATTATCGTCTACAAAGACTCACAACTAAGTTGTAAGGTCATGATTTTAGGGTGCCACGAGAACCCATGATAAGCGCGGCTAGATCGCTTTCGGTCCAGGTCATGTCCTTCTTCCCACAACCCACCTATTTTTCATAGGCTGCTCACTTCATGAAACAATCATAATCCTCGCGATATCTTCAAGACGAAATCTCACGGCAAGTAAAAGTGCCGAAGTTGACGAAACAGATCACGACATCCCAAAGTAGCTTGCGTGATACCCTAGACAGCAAGGATGCATTGTGTGGGTGCTGCTGTCCCTGCGCACCGGACACCATGCCGAGTCTCCTTCACCCTAGGTATTTTGCAGATCTAGACTTTGCGACAGTGGGAAAGGTATAATCAAAGAAAGGCCATTGCATTTATTTACAATTTCATCACGCAGCCTTGCGATATCAGTATCAGCTGATCATTCGTGTTAGGAGTCCGCTCAGGTGGGTCTGTTCACAGTGTGATTTCTCGCACGGTGCGGTTACCAATCAAGAGGGGCTGATAAATTTGACCCGACCTCACCCGTGACTTGGATATAACCTCATCTCAACTCACATTCGCGGCCTCCTCCCTTCTTTTCTATCCTCCAGTTAAACTCCAACCCTTCTATCTGCCGATACTTTTGACCTCGATCTACTCACTACCATCGCGCTCAGGAAAAATGCCTCTCATCGACGCCGATACTCCCCCCACCACCAACGACCTTCACTACGTCGTCTACTTCGCCTCTGGAGAGCCATCCTGGTGCCCAGACTGCCGTGATGCCCTCCCTGCCCTGAATGCCGTTTTTGGAGCCGACTCGGCACCCACTGCCTACATCGTCCGTGTGGGCTCATTCGCTGAGTGGAAGGGCAACCCCAAGAACAAGTACCGCAATGAGCCGTACAACATTCAAGGAGTTCCTACGGTTGTTCGGTATCAATATGTAACCGCTTTTGCCTTTCGATATCTTGATTTTCATATGGCTAATATTTTCATAGGGCAACGAAGTCGCTCGATTGGGTGACATCGAGAGCCAGAACGAATCGGATCTTCGCAAGTTGGTTGCCTGAGCGATCAGAGAAGCATCAAGCAACATTGACGCTACAAAATGAATATACAGTTTGAAAACCATTACGCTTAAGCAATTATCTCACTTGTGGCTACATTACCATTCCTTTCGTGCAAACGAGACATGTAATGACACCATCCCTTGGGTCAACATATTTGTTGATAGGCTCCAACAATTGCCAAAGAAACCCAGTCGTAAAGGTGGAATCGCTTTAGCGAAAATATTTTATTCATGATCAACGTAATATGTGGTATTCGAAATTAATCCTAGCCCGCCTCTCCAAGTCCCAGAGGCGCCAAGTTCCTATCCTGAAATTGTACCTCACCTATGTACTTTCATCCCACTTCCAATTCAACTTAGTTGAATCCCTCAGGCCAGAACTCGGACAGCCACTCATAAGGGTCCTCAGGCTCGTACTGGTTGGTGACCTTTCCATCAAAGTCGACGATATGGTCCCTCGTCTCGTTGTAGAGCGCATACTTCTCATCAGGTCCGTTGCCAATGTAGTAAGGCACGGTCTGGACATTGTTTCCAATCTCCTTGTCTACAATGCTTGTGACGTTGTCAATCTGAGAGTTCTTGAGGCGGAACTCATCGCCGTAGTTGGGGTTGATCTAATGCGCTGTCAGCATATGGCAAGCCAGATTTCAGCAGGCCCAGGGGTACTTACGATGCCCATTCTAAGACCATTCACTGCAACCACGTTCTGGATGGTGGCGTTGCGCTTGGCCTGGTTGAGGCAGTTGCCGCAGGATTGGTAGAAGGTGCCAAAGTTCTCGGCATAGAAGCCTGTGATGTTGTACTTGCCACCAAGAGAGTTGTCCTGGAAGATCTGTGCAGTATAAGTTAGCTTGATTCAGCTTTATCATGACCTAAAATGACTGACCTTGTCTGTGGCACTTCGAGCTCCACCGCCAATGACTCTGAGTTGCGTGTTGAGTCCCTTGGAGGTCAACGCATCTTCACACACGTCCTCCCACCAAACTAGAAATTGTTAGTCTTTGGCCTAATACGGATGATCATGACAACATACCGTTCTCTACCCAGGCATCACCCAGAGCATGGATGCCCTCTGCCTGGTTCTTTCCGATGATGACGTTTCGGATGGTAGATCCAGGCATCAAGTTGAAAACGGTATCAGCGTCAGTGCCCTCAGCCTGCTCATTGCAGCTGCCTTCAGGACGCTCATAACGCTTCATGCCGCCATCAAAGACCTCTCCAGGCATGATGTATTTAGCATTCTCAAAGACCACCGTCTCCTTGGCGACAGGAAACTTGGTGATAGGGAAAGGGAAACGGGGAGGTGGTCGTTCACCAAGGTCTCCCTGAGTAGCATCACTGTCACCTTGGTTGCCATCACCAGTCTGGGACTGACGGGATCCAATGACGCCGGCCTGGGCAAGGGCGGGGACGAGAGACAAAAGCACGGAAGCCTTCATTGTGTAGATGGGTAGGAGGCTAGTGTGGTGTGTGACGGCACAGTAAAGAGTTGAAGGAAGAACAGTGAGTCAATGCACAGTCTCTGAAGATCTCTAGAGTCAATATGCCTTCCACAAGGTCACTTATATACTTGCTTGCCCCCAACATCGGTTAGAGCTTTCCCCAGTGCCCCCAACGTGTTTGCAGCTCACAAGTCCCTTGTCACCATCCTCCCAACTGGCTGAATGTCAACAACTCTGTCATGCCAACAGGATGCGATGGCCCGATAGCATGGATTCTCTGCTTGATGGCATACCTCTCGTCTATCGAATTCAGTCAAGTGCAAGTGCACTATGGATGACAGGTCGTCCAACCCCAGCCTACGGAAGAATTTGACTCTGAGATTCCGTGAATCACTGACTCGAGTTTAAAGTGAGATTTTCCCCGATCCTTGACAGACTGAAAATCTCGTCTGGGGTTGACCAGGCTTGACTGGTTTCTCTCCGCAGCCAAGAGAGTGCTACGCCTTAACGTTGCGGGGTTGGGGGAAGGCGGGGTGAGCTTGAGATCTTTGCTGGGAGGTAATGTTATTGGTGGGAAATTTGGAATAATATTTCCATCCAATCATGGCTCTTTTTTTCGAGATGGAAGAAACAAGATGCTCTCGATCACCAGAACCTGATGATGACGATGGATTTTCTCATGCCCCCTTCATTTCAGATGTGCGGATGGATTCGAGCAACGTTGTTGTATTCTGTCTGGCAGTGTGTGAAAAGCAGCGGTGTTCGCTTTGGTGTCTGGCAGTTTGTAACCAATTAAGTTTCCTTCACACGAGAAGTCTAGGATGAACAAAAGTAATGGAAAAAACCAAAATATAACTCAGGAAGCATTCTTTAAACTAGATATGAAGTCGCTGAAGTTTTTTAAGATACACAGCATCTTATCTGAGTTACCTATTCAACATGCAAGTCCCTGCGTCGCCAATCTTAGCATGCTGGCGTCTCGGCTCCCGGCACCGCCAGCAGGGAGATCTCCAGCTAATAAACTATGCATAGTGTTATCGTTAACAGGGCTTATTTAAGGTAGCCGATAGGAAGCTGTCATTGGCGGGAGCGATCATAGTCAAAACCTAAATGCACAGATGCAATCATTCTTCCGAGCTACACGACTTAACCTATAGCTGAACTAGGTCTTTAGAACATTGAGCAAATACTACAGAAGAAGGAACGGTAGAAACATGGCTTTGCGACTTTTCCAAACTCTCATTAATGCTAGTTATGTTGCAAACGTGATTGAAAGTCGAGGGAACTCACATGCACGGGAAAAAATGCAAAATGTTGAGCCCCTTCCATTAAGTTCTAAGATGAGGGTATCACAACAACACACTACGTTCTCACACACACCATCACACTATAGCATCGTGGGTTTTGATCGGGATAACCACTTGAAGTTCATACACCCAAAAAATACCTGCTATAAACCGCTCATCGCGAAAAAGGGCCGTCGGCATCCGTACTCCTTGGCTAGCTCCTCAATCTTTGCTCATTTGTAGCTCGCTGTTCTAGGAAGATAGGGGAAGATATTGCATTGATATGAATCTTTCTAAATACGAGGCTTTTCGCGTAGCCTGATGACTTAAGAATTGCCGACTCTGGCTCTTGCTCTACCAATGCCGTTGGTCAAAGATTCCAAGACATGCAACATAACACTGGGAAAGCCAACTGATGTCGATCCCGGTCCTTGGTGTTGTCTCTCATGGCTTTCAAGTCGTGCTGATTTCTTCGAAGCCCAAACTGTCTCAGTCTCTACAAGGAAAGGAAAGGGAACTGCTTGGTGTCCGAACGCTTATCGCTAATACGCCAACTCCGGGAGGGGCGTCTCATCAAACATGCCTGTCATTCTTACTATTTTCATTCGGGCCAAAGTGGCTCGTATTTAAAGTAAATAACGGGCCTATAACAGTGGTAGAGCTCCATATCAGAACGATGGCCGTGCGCCGGTGAGCAAGTTTCCATATGCCACCGTCAATGACCCATGAAACGACCAAGAAGCGGGAAGACCGGAATATATAATCTCGTACGAGGGAAAACTTAATTCCTCGTGTCAACTCAGAGTCCTCCCGGAATCAGATAACATCGTCGTATTCAGTGTAAATTACGCCATCGCGTAGTCCATTGTACGTAAGACCCAGTGATGTCAATGACAGACCCCCCCTGGCCGGGACCAAGCGGTACGCCTGAACTCCGAAGGGGACCGTGATCCTTTACCGCAGCACGGTAATATAGATCATCGCTCCGGAGTCGCACCTGAGAAATCACACGGGTCCTAAATCCATCTATCACGGCTTTCCGCTGGGTGGCTCGCTAGATTTTCCACCAACCGTCCGGTGGGTAAGATACAAAACCCACCAATGACGGCACTTTGCCGACTCCAAAACGTCACATCGCGGACCCTTGATCGTTTCTGTTTCACGTTCTTGGGAAGAACCACTTCTTTGCAACTTAGGGTCCCCCTTTCTTTTGTAAAAGTCAAGACAACGTGAGTGAAGGGTTCCTAATGTGGCAGGTCTAGGCAATGCTCCGGGCTCCGTGGACACGAATATGGATAATTATTCATCTGGATTTTGTATCTTCTGTGAATTCTGTTTGTCTATAAGAGTCGAGCTTGTCCGCCTCTGAATGACATCTTCTTTCACTTCGGTAACCAACATTAAGCTTATTTCTTCCTTCCCCGGCTGGTCCACACTTGGCAACCCCTTATTTTCAACCTTATCTTTCTCACTCCAACTATCTGTCACTCAAGCCTTCCCATTTGTCCCCCCCCTCTTTTCTCTCTCTCACAATGAAGCTGTCTTCTGTTTTCGCGACCCTTTTGGCGACTGTCGCCGTCGCCTCTCCCATTGAGTCGCGTGATGAGTTGATCAAGCGCCAGTCCAAGGAGGCTTGCAGCGTTGGTTACTGCACTCAGAACGGCGGTACCACTGGTGGTGCCGCCGGTGAGACCGTCACTGTCACCTCTGTTGCCGCTCTTATCGAGGCTGCTAAGCGTGATGGTCCCCTCACCATCATTGTTTCTGGCAAGCTTTCGGGCTCTGACCGCGTCCGACCTACGTCCGACAAGACCATCATCGGCGCTGCCGGTAGCTGTAAGTTTTCTCATGACAGTTTCTTCGTTTCTCGATTTCTAACTTGTACTAGCCCTCACCGGTGTCGGCATCTACGTCCGTCGCCAGAAGAACGTCATCATCCGCAACATGAAGATTGGCCAGGTTGATGCCAGCAACGGTGATGCTATTGGCATTGATGAGTCTACCAACGTCTGGGTCGACCACTGCGACCTTTCTGGTGACCTCAGCGGCGGAAAGGACGACCTCGATGGTCTTCTCGACATCTCCCACGGTGCTGACTGGGTGACTGTCTCCCACACCTACTTCCACGACCACGTAAGTCAACAAACGACTTTTATTAGACAGAAAGCATATACTGACATTCAAATCTACAGTGGAAGGGCTCTCTGATTGGTCACTCCGACAACAACGGCTCGGAGGACAAGGGCAAGCTCCACATCACCTACGCCAACAACTACTGGAAGAACGTCAACAGCCGACAGCCCCTCATCCGCTTCGCCACCGTCCACATTGTCAACAACTACTGGGACGGCATCATCCTCTCCGGTGTCAACACCCGCATGGGCGCCCAGGTCCTCGTCCAGAGCTCCGCCTTTGCCAACTCTGCCGAGCGCGCTATCTTCTTCGCTGACTCCAAGGAGACTGGTTACGCCGTTGTTGAGGATGTCGACCTTGGTGGCTCTGTCAACTCTGCTCCCAAGGGTACCCTGACCTCTGCTTCGCTTCCCTACAAGGTCAGCGCTCTCGGCTCCGCCAAGGTTGCTTCCACCATCCCTGGCACTGCTGGCCAGAAGCTGTAAGCGTGTCTTGTAAGCAAGCATGTCTTTGAAGGTACCCTGTAGTTCGACGGGGTGGATATTCGGGGTGGTTTGTTATTCTCGAGCTCTCATATGTAGCGGGAGCAGCACATAGTTTTTACAATATCAGTACATAGTTGGTTTATCTTGAACATATGGGCGTTCCCAAGTAACTCATGACCATTGACCTATGGGCTATATGACTTTAGCCTAGAGTATTCTATCCGCTTCTTGGATACTCTTACAAGGTATTGTGATTAATCTTTATGGACACGGGATAGGTATCGGAGCTTAAAACCCCGCATGCTATGTTCTTCCCCAGCTCGGGTTATTTAGCCACGTGTAAACGACAGCATAGTCTCACTCTTCTCACCCTCCATTCGAGCGCTTCTCTTTTACCTCGGTCCCCTCAGTCCGGGCGCGAATCACAAACAGGGATTGGCCGGCTTAAATATTTTAAGTTCTGCCCAATATCCTACTACCCCAAACAATACGAACCCGATTTTGCGCACCAATGACATTCAATTGCCGATCAGAGAAACTGCGGATCATGCAGCCTATAGAGGCATTTCCTGGGGTCTTGCCATCGCGTGATCAAGGCATTGAGTGGGCAGGTCGGTGGCAGGGATCGGCGATGCTACCCCAGAAGAGGGTGTTTCGCGGCGATCCGGTACGACCCTCGGAGGAAACCCCGAACTAGAGGGACGCGTGTTGGAATAGCTTCCATGCCAAGCTTCGAAGAGAGGAAGGTGTAACCTTCATAGTTGTAATAGTTGCAGCGGTGCTCGGGGTAATGCAACGGCGGCCTTTATAGTATCTGGGGTAAGAAGTTACTATAGCCAAACTCTTATATAATGCTACTCCCTCTTCCGCTATAGATATCGTGGGTCCACTCTGTGCCTTCTTTGTTCACCTCTTTCTCCTCGGGCCAAGAGACATCTCTGGCACATGCACGTCGCCATGCAGTTCCTTCAATTTTTGCCGTTGGCATTCATCACTTCGGTGTTGGCTGACGAGGCCAGCCTCGCTCAGATTGAAAGTGCCTTGTCTGCCCTTTCTGTGACGAACATCGAAGATGTCCGTGGCAATATCCACCTCCCAACAGATTCAGATGGCCTCGCTGTGACTTGGAACAGCAGCAACCCATCAGTCATCAGCAATGACGGTGTGGTCAACCGCCAAGGGAGCGACACTACAGTGTCTCTTGTTGCGACGATTGAGTCGGGTGATGAGGTTCTTGAGCGAGAATTCGAGGCCTCTGTCCGACAGAAGACTAGTATTGGAGCTTTCGAAGCTTATGCCTTTTCATACTTCACGGGAAGCTCCATTGCAGGCGAGAACATCTTCTTCGCTTCAAGCAATGGAAACAACGCCCTCGACTGGAAGGAACTTAACGGCGGACAAGCAGTCATCAAGTCGAAGTTCGGCACTAAGGGTCTACGAGATCCTTTCATCATTCGCTCTCCCGAGGGCGATACCTTTTACTTGATCGCTACCGACCTCTCCATTGGCAGTGGTACATCCTGGGGAGCGGCAGTCCGACAAGGTAGTCTCTACCTCGAAGTCTGGGAGTCTCATGACTTGATCAACTGGTCCGAGCAGCGACACATCAAGGTCTCGCCTGATAATGCTGGCAACACCTGGGCACCTGAGGCGTTTTGGGACTCTGAGCAACAAGCTTATGTTGTCTTTTGGGCTTCGTCACTGTATGCCGCGGATGATCCCAACCATACGGGAAGCTCCTATCACCGCATGCTGTACTCTCTTACTCGCGATTTCGTCACCTTTTCAACACCAGAGATCTGGCAGGATACTGGCGATGCTCGCATTGACACCACCGTCATCAAGTCCGGAAATACTCTCTACCGTTTCACCAAGGATGAAGGCGCTGTCACTGGATGCACGGATATCATCCAAGAAAAGTCGAACTCTCTTCTTGCGCCCACTGACGAATGGACGCCTCAGGCCACTTGCATTGGAGCCAAGGCTGGAACTAAGGCCATCGAGGGACCCACGGCATTCCGATCGAACGCTGGTGATGCTCATGGAGAAAAGTTCTACCTCTTTGTTGATGAGTATGGTGGTCGGGGTTATATCCCTCTTGAGACTGCTGATATCGACAACCCGAGCTGGAAGGTTTCGAGCAGTTATAAGCTTCCTACAAGCCCTCGACATGGTACGGTTATTCCTATCACCGCGGAGGAGCTTGAAGCGCTCGACAGTGCGTTGGGCGCATAGTTGGTTTGAGCCCCTGTTGATGGGCATAGGCTGCAACTTGATTGTTGAGTGTATGATGTAGCGGTCGGATCAAATTAAATAGCTAAGGAGTCTATGTTGACGGAATATATCTCATAACACATTTTCCTTTGAAGAGACCATGTTTCTCACTACCTAGTTACATGAGTGGGATGCTAGGTAATGACGGACCGCAATTGCCATGTTCCACCTCCGTTTGTCAAAATCTTTGCCAGTGAGTATCAGTGCAAATAGAGTGGTGAGTAGTGGGAGTAGTATAACATGGTGTTATTCTCACAGACCCCGAGGACTAAAGACGGCCCATCCAAGGTGTGGGCGGAATGTACGGATGCGATTATTGCATCGCCTGTTAACCTCTTGGACACAAGACACATGTGATCCCTCATTGCCGACAGACAGGCTATTCCAAAGTCCAATTGACTAGGATCAACGGGCTTAAAACCTCAATATGGCCGATCCCGTCATGACAGCCCCAGTCGCAGTGTCACGATGTTACCAACCCCGCATATCCCTCATGAATTCGACTTACCCCGGGAACTGGCTAAATGAATCTTTGCGGCTATACTCTATGGCATGATCGGCATATTCGGAATTTTATTCTATCCACCAATCCACCAATGCCGGTTCTAAAATGTTGGTCTCCGTCGGCACCTTCGGGTGCGTTTCCGAAGCAGTTGGATATTAGGGTTTGCCTCTTGCTGTGCGTTTTGTTTACTATATAATCCATCACTCCAAACGAGCCTCAAGTTAAGGACTGAATCTTGGTAGCACTTCCTCCGGCTATGCGGCCACAATGAAACTCCTCAATTCCCTTCTTACGGCATTAGGCGCAAGCCTATGCTGCGCTCGCACTCTCAATATTCGGGGTGGACGGCCATTCGACGTCATTCAAAGTCCCCATGAGAGAGATCTACTCCAAGATATTGTGACATTTGATGAACACTCGCTATTCATCAATGGAGAACGGGTCACGATATTTTCTGCGGAGATCCACCCGTTCCGACTCCCCGTACCAAGTTTGTACCTGGATCTGTTCCAAAAGGTCAAAGCAGCGGGATTCAACATGGTTTCTTTCTATGTTGATTGGGCTTTGCTTGAGGGAAAGCCGGGTGAGTTTCGGTCTGAGGGTGTTTTGGCTCTTGAGCCATTTATCGATGCTGCAAAGGAGGCAGGTATCTTTCTTTTGGCGAGACCTGGGCCATACATCAACGCAGAAGCGTCTGGGGGCGGTTTCCCAGGTTGGCTGCAGAGAGTCAAGGGGACGCTCAGAACGAATGCTTCGGATTATCTGAGTGCTACCGATAAGTAAGTAAGGTGACTGATCAATGGTATCTTCGCTCACACTGTTCAGTTATATAGAACACGTTTGCTCCATTATCGCCAAGGCCCAGATCACCAATGGTGGGCCAGTTATCCTGTTCCAGCCCGAGAACGAGTATAGTGCTGGTGATGGTGTCCCATTTCCCAGCCACGAGTACCTCAAGTATGTAAACGACCAAGCTAGGAATGCCGGCATTGTGGTGCCTCTCATCAACAACGACGCCTGGCAAGGTGGCACTGGCGCACCTGGATCAGGAATCGGAGCTGTAGACATCTATGTGAGTTTATTGACTGATCGCCGTATTCACCTCTCTGACATCCATAGGGACATGATGGTTATCCGGCAGGATTCGACTGTGTAAGTTGTTCAGGTCAAGACCTTCTGCGCCTTGCTAACATGTTAGGCCAACCCCTATACCTGGCCCAAGGATGGCCTCCCAACGACATGGCACGCAGAGCACATGCAAAAGAGCCCCAACACCCCATACTCTATCATCGAGGTACGATTCATGAAGCTTCATCTGGACCTTTCTCACAGTGGATAGTTTCAAGGAGGCGCGTTCGACCCTCCTGGAGGTGGTGGTTTCGAAAACTGCTACATCCTCACTAATCACGAATTTGCTCGCGTATTTTACAAGAACAACCTTGCGGCGGGTGTGACAATCTTCAACATTTATATGGTAAGTCTTCTTCCCACATTTTGAAATGATGGCTAACGACGCAGACCTTTGGTGGTACCAACTGGGGAAACCTTGGCCATTGTGACGGTTACACATCCTATGACTATGGCGCGGTAAGTGCACAAGCACCAGACTGGTCCAGATGACTGACTTCTAACTTCTTCAAGGCAATCAAGGAAGACCGATCCATCGACCGAGAAAAGTACTCTGAGATTAAACTCCAGGGTCAATTCTTGCGGGTCTCCCCGAGCTACGCAACCGCTACTCCAGGCAACCTCTCCACGTCTAAATACACTGACAATGAGGATATTGCCGTGACTCCGCTTACCACAGAGAAAGAAGGCTCGTTCTTCGTCGTGAGACATGCGGACTTTACGAGCACCGAGTCATCCTCCTACAAGCTCAAGGTGCCGACTTCGGCCGGAACTCTGACGGTTCCTCAGTTGGGCGGCTCGCTGTCATTGAACGGTAGAGACTCCAAGATTCATGTGACTGACTATGCTGTTGGAGACTACACAGTTCTTTACTCGACGGCTGAGGTTCTCACGTGGAAGAAATTTGATGACAAGACGGTCCTCATACTCTATGGTGGCCCGGATGAGCTTCACGAGGTTGCCATCAAAGGAAAATCCACCTTCAAGGTCGTCGAGGGCAGTGGTGTCAAGAGCGAGAACAAGAAGAACGTCGGCGTCCTTCAATGGAAGACATCTTCATCTCGAAAGGTGGTTCAGCGAGATTCACTCGTCATCTACCTGCTAGGTACGTTCCCTTTGGTCGAATATTTCAAGAAGAGAGCTGATAATTGCTAGACCGAAACTCTGCATACAAGTACTGGGTGCCAGACTTGCCCGGAAAAGGCGATCTGGCTGCATTCGGAACCTCGGTCATGAACCCAGACTCTGTCATCGTCAACGGACCACAACTGGTTCGATCAATCGCCGTCCAAGGCTCCAAGCTGTCCGTTCAGGCTGATTTCAATGTCTCTTCCACACCACTGGAGATTATCGGAGCTCCCAAGGGCGTTTCCAAGTTGGTCTTGAATGGCAAAGAGCTACGATACCAGAAGTCGAAGCTGGGAAATTGGATCGCTCAGCGCGATGTCAAACTCCCCTCCATCAAGGAATTGGATCTATCTTCGCTGGAGTGGAACTATGTTGACTCACTTCCCGAGATCAAGAAAGACTACAACGATGGAAAATGGCCTGTGGCAGATCAGACCAGCACGAACAACACAAGGGTTCCCCTCCAAAATTTCGTATCTCTTTATGGCTCCGACTACGGATTCCATGCTGGTGCTCTCATCTACAGAGGCCACTTTACCGCCGACGGCTCTGAAACACAGCTCAAGCTATGGACACAGGGCGGACGAGCCTTTGCCACCGCAGTGTGGCTCGACGACAAGTTCCTCGGCTCGTTCACCGGCAATGGCGCTACCGGAAACTTCAACTCTACGTATGAGCTACCCAAACTTCAAAAGGGAAAGCGCTATGTCGTGACAGTGGTTGTTGACAACACGGGGCTTAACGGAAACTGGACACCTGGCTATGATGAACAGAAGAGTCCCCGAGGTATTCTAGACTGGGCTCTCGTGTCCAAGAGCGGCCGTGAAACTTCATTCACCAAGTGGAAGCTTACGGGCAACTTGGGAGGCGAAGACTACGTGGACAAATTCCGTGGTCCCCTTAATGAGGGAGGTTTCTACTTTGAGCGCCAAGGGTATCACCTCCCATCGCCGCCGCTCAAACGCTTCAAGAAAGGTTCACCCTTCAAGGGCATCGACAAAGCTGGAGTGGCCTTTTACGCGGCAAAACTTGGTTTGGACTACCCCTCCAGCCAATTTGACATTCCACTGTCATTCACGTTCAAGAACACGACTGACACTGGGGCGTATCGGGCTCTCCTCTTTGTCAACGGCTTCCAGTTTGGACGCTACGTGAGCAGCATTGGCCCGCAGACGGTGTTCCCTGTCCCAGAGGGAGTTCTCAACTATCAAGGGGACAACTGGATTGGGGTATCTATTTGGGCGCTGGAGGATAAGGGTGCCAAGTTGCCTGAACTGCGGCTTACTGCTGGTGCTCCCGTGCAGACTGGTCGACAACCTGTCAAGGTAGTTCAGGGGCCCAAGTATAGCCAACGGTCTGGGGCATACTGATCTTGTACATAATTGACGACTCTTGCTTCTCTTGTTTTTGAATGCTATAGTTCAATCGACAGGAGGTGAGCCAGACTTCCTGGCCAAGCCATGCACGCCTAGGTAGGTAAGATTATATAAAGATATATTCTACTATTACGATACTTGGATACGCATTGTGTAACGATCTTGTCTGTCGGTTATCCCGGCTTCAACTATGATAAAGAACACATTTCTACATTATGTATCAATGCTAGTATAGTAGCCTTCTTTTAGCCTTTCTTTTGCCTATAGTCAAAGACTTACACATATCTATATAAACTAACACTATGCCTACAAGAACCATAGTCAATCAAGCATCAAAAGCCACACAGCTGTACGGCAGGCAATGTGCAACTACACGTGCATTCATACGGCCGGTCACATTCGCCTAATTCCTTTACCTACATATCTCTACGACGTACGTAATTAGTATCTGCCAAATACTTGCTGCCCGAGACAATACATCCATTAAGGCACCCAGTGCAAAGGGAGAAAACCGGGACCTCTCATTCCCCTGCCGCCATAATATGCAAGTATGACCAACTCATAGTAACACCTAGTTGGAGGCCTCAAAACTGGGCAAGCCTCGCGCTTCTGACCGTAGGCTAGTTATGCTAGTCATCAGCCACCTCGATCTAGCCAACCAACCATAGACAAGTCAAACCCGCACAGCATATTCTTACTCGTCGGGTGACCTACTGTACTTGCCGCGGTACAGTACACTAGTCTACAGGCTGATCCACCCAATGCTGTCGTGTATCATAGGGATTGGGTGAATTGACAGGCGCACATCTCAGCTGAGAGTGGCACGAGTAACATATATGCATCCCCGGTAACCGAAATAACCTTGTGAACTCCTCTCTTCTTGTCGCCTCGCAACGCAGTTCCAACGCAAGACGTCTCTAGCTCTACACGAAACCACAAAGACAGTTACCAACTCATTTTTCTGCCCATCGTTACCCCTCTTGCTCCCAAGACTTCATTGGGCCATGGGGGACGAAAGCCAACACCAGGTAGATGCTCCATTGAGCTCGTCAAGGGTCAACTCCCACGACGAAAAATGTCCGGGTAGCCTCTGTTCTTATATTAGTTCAGCATTTTTCAAGAAGAGACGGACGGATGAGGTTCAGTCTTTGCTCCATGACCCTTGCGATAGCTGTTCTTCTTTCAGTGAACGAGAACCCCTCTGCAACTTCTGCAGCCACCTCCGACTTCGCCATCTGCTGGTATGCCTTTGCGACGAGCCTATAGGTCTCACCATTCGCCTAGGCGATTATCACAAAGACAGAGGCATTGAGGTCTCGAGGGTCATGGGAACCAACGGCTGTGCGTTTTGTGAGTTGGTTGACAAGGTTATAGAGTCATACTTGGAAATTTCTAGCCAGAATGTCGAGGTCAGACAGGTCCAGACCGAAATCATCGACTTCACCCAGTACGACAGAAAGCGCGAGTTCTCATTTCTCGTGAGGGTCCCTGAAAGTGTTGATGTATTGAAAGTCGACGGGCTCTTTGATTTACCACCGACTCTCTCGATATCATCTCCCTCAAAACCCATCATTCAAAGTTTGGTGAACTGGGACCAGATACAAGGATGGCTCAGCCACTGCAACCAGAAACACAATTGCAAAACATCTCAGCACTCAGCTGTGTCGGAAGGATTCCGACTCATTGATGTGGAGGATCGATGCGTTACATCTAGATTCGGACAGCACGCGAAACTTGGAGTTGACATCAAGTTTGTTGCCCTCAGTTATGTTTGGGGGGAAAGCAACGTTTCACGACATGATGCACTACTCAGCTCCAACAAGTCTGAGTTTGAAGCAGCTGGTGGCCTGAAAGAAGGGAAGGTGCCGCGGGCTATTGAAGATGCAATCACGATATGCAAGCGGTTAAAGCAGCGCTACCTATGGGTAGATCGATTCTGCATTATCCAGAACGACGAAGACGGAGGAGAGAAACAACGGCAGATCGATGCAATGGGCAACATCTATTCTTCGGCCGAATTCACCATCATTCATGCAAGCGGGGAGAGCATTCATTGTCCAATCCCGGGTGTTTCTAAGGAACGCAAGGTTCTTCAATCTTTGTCAGTGATCGCAGGCGTGGAGTTTACCATCTCACACCCTAAATTCAAATACCTTTTGGAAACCTCCAAATGGAATACACGGGGCTGGACATACCAAGAAGCCATCCTCTCGCCAAGGAAGCTAGTCTTCACGTCTTTCGAAGTTTGGTTCGAATGCAGCGATCAAGACGACCCATTCCGACGAGAGGACCAGTATTCGGCCCGGACGGGGAACCAGGCTGACAGCTTTGAAACAACAATGACACAATTCCGAATGAATCCCTTCTGCCTACCAGAGCCAACATTATATGGTTTCGCAAACTTTGCCCGCCACCTGCAATCATACAAGTCTCGATCCCTCACAAACCAATCGGATATCTTGAACGCCTTTACTGGTATCCTGACGTCAGTCTATGAAGGTAAACGGACCTTTTATGGACTGCCGGAGGACGATTTTGACCAAGCCCTGCTTTGGTACTGCTACAACAACAACAGACCAACACGATGGTGCGAAGATTGCCCTTCATGGTCATGGACCTCAGTTAGTGAGGGAGTCGCAGCCCCAGTTAACAATCCCATCAGCGGATTCATAGGAACACTCGCCTGGTGGGTTTATCGGGATCCGGATGGGGGCCTCACGGATGTGACGCCATGCAACAGTCTTCGGCCAAGACCATTGCCAACTGCTAGGGTATTTGATCCAAGGCTTGTCCCCTACATGAAACAGTGGCATGAGCTGCCGCCTGACTATAGTCCACAAATCCACCTCCTCTTTGCATGGTGGCAAGGTTGCATTGAGGCCCCCGTTCCGAAAAGTCTGGAGCAACGACTCGCGGGTTATTCCAAAGAGCGTCATGAGTCAGGCATTGCAGGCCGGTGGCCGACTCTCGAGAAAGTCTGGGACGATATCAGAAGTGCCCGAAATGCCGGACCAGAAGCATCCATGGATCTCGGCTTTGGCCTCAGAAAAGAAGACCAACCACTGCTTGACAAGCTACCGAGCCGTGCCCTGTTGACTCGCGCACAGACGGCTCGATTTAGGGTTTCACGGGGCCAGAACGACCTTTCTGTTTACTCTAATCCTTATCAGTGCCAATACATCGTGGATTCAAATGGCGAGCGTGTAGGAATGATTGAGGGTCAGGATCTGAGCGTGACTGAACCCACGCTCACCGAATCAAAACTACCACAAGGCCCATATGAGTTTATGGCCATCTCTTTGTCACAGAACCACCCCAAGCGTGGCCGCCGAAGGATGTTTCCCGTCTGTTATGGTAACTACAGGTTATACTACATGCATAATCGGTTGTTCCCTAGCCCTAGGGGGAGCATGTACCAGGATGAACAGCCGGTCGTGAATGTCCTGCTTATCGGTCGCACGGAGGAGTCGTGGCTTGTACACCGGATTAGTGTCGGTTGGATCTACCTTGTAGATTGGTGCAGGGCGAAGCGTGAGTTTAAAACGATCGCTTTAGAGTAGTGAAATAAAAACGGCCTTTTCTTTTATTTATTCCACTTACATAACTTCATAGCATACCCAAAAGTAGATCAAGGCAACCCAGCAAGAGATATACAGTTTTCGATTCAATCAACCATCATGCCCAATGCCTTTCAACGCAAAAGTCAATATCAAAATGTGCTCTGCATTGGAAATCCCTTAACAACCGTTCCAACACTGTTCTACAGCCTATGAAGGTAGTTCAGGGGTCAAAGTATACTCAACGATCTCGGGCATACTAATCTTATATATCACGGAGAATAATGGAACGAATGAAGAGTTTCTATTTGTCAATCCCATGTCAACATCAGAACCATAGCCAAGAAAGCCCTCGGTCAAACACGTTGAATCATGTAAACTCAAAAAACCAGACCAATCGGGATGACCGGTGATAATTACCATGTATAAACCTCAACAAGGAAATGCCAATACCGCCATCGGCTGAAAGTTGCCGGATGAGATCCACTTTGCGTCAGCTCGTCAGCTTGGCGGTTGCCCCTGGCTTGGGCATGTCACTGCGGCAAAAACAAGTTTAACGGCGGATTTAAAGCGTTGAAAGAACGTGAAAAGACCCGAGAGTGACACCTAGCTTCAACGTCAAATCTAAATAAAGCAATGACATGAGTTGAGGCTGTCTTTGTGTGGTTGGCTCATCTCGTCTCGGTTGTGACGGCTCGCTGGGGGTGGGGTTGGTCCACGACAGCACGAGGCGATCAGCGGACATTCATATGCAGACAATTTCTTGCATTTGTCTTCTCCTTTTTTGTTTCTGCTTCCGTCCCTTGTCCATTCCTCCTCGCGCCCGAAGCCTTTCGACGCGTGTCTCCACGCCTCGCTAGAACACATGCCCCAGTCCAGGTGACGAAGGAGGTGTCAGGCAAGTATACCTTCGACTTCGTTATCAAGAGAAACATACTGACTGGGAGCTGTTTAGGCCGTTTACCCTGCAGGGCCATCATGAAGATGATGAAGGAAGCCGTTGATGTTGCCGATCCGAGCAACGCGCCATCGCAAGATGAATCAGATCCCGAGTTTAGCCTGGCTGGACCCAAAAACATCGTCGCTGTCAAGAAGGGAACCCGCTGGAAACAAAGCGACAGCCCCCGGCTCCAAAACAACTTACTTGGAGCAGTGGGATTTCTCGAACTCGCCAACGCGGGCGACTTTGCTGCCAACGTCTGGAACGATACACCAGTACCCGTCTACGCCGTGGTACTCATGGTGATGGGAGGGTTCACGGCCCTTGTCTTCTCGGTCTTTGCATTTATAGACTCGAGGAGGGCGTGGGCCAACATTTCGTTTCTTCGCAGCCAACGCAAATTACTAGAGGACGAGAAAGCGAGTCGAATTACGAATTCCCAGTCAACTCAAGAGCTTGACGTGCTCCTTGAAATCACCATCCGCGAGCTTCGAATCGAAATCATCAACCGATGGGCCATGGACGTCCTGCTCGGTGGAGGTGCAGTGCTTATAGGCACAGGCACTTTCATGGCCATCGGCGGTGCTAATCGTCGCGTGTGGCTGGCCAGCAACATCCTCTCCGGATACC
>JABCKC010000906.1:0-11640 GCA_013186395.1 Fusarium papillatum | reverse complement strand
GGCGCTTGAGGTGCTGGAAGCTGTAGCGGATGCAGAAGTGGCGGCAGAAGTGGTGGTGGTGCTAACATCTTCCGATCCATAGACAGACTTAGGCCACCCAGCAAAAGGAGCGATGGCATCCTTGTCAAGCCAGGAATCATCTCCGAGAATGCCAGCAACCGTGTAAGAGGACGTGTCACTCGTGATAGTGACAGCTGAAGCACGAGCCGAGGAGTCATATCCAGGTCCAGTGTTGTTTCCCTCAACGAACGAACCAGCAAAGGTGGAAGCAGACGAAATCTTCCATCCAGCAGATGCAATGTGGCCGTCGAGATACGAGTTGACAAAAGCAACGTTGGCCTTGGTACTGTAATCTCGGCCCAGGTAGGTGGATCCTTCAGGGACAGAGCTATCAGAAGGCACAACAGCGCAGAGGTCAAATACCAGACGAGATCCACCGTATGAGCTTTGGTACTTGTGAGCTGCAATTGTCTGGCCGGTTGTAGTGCCCTTGGATACAATGACAGAGTTGTAAATGTAACCGGCACCTTGTCCCCAGACAAAGTCTGTAGTTCCCTCGATACGAGAGTGACTCAAGAAGAAGTTGCCATAGTCGAAATACAGAGTTCCTTGAGACGATGCAATTTTGCAGCCGTAAAAGGCCACTTTGGTACCCTTTGCGTAGACGGCCAGAGCGACGTAGTTAGTAGCTGCATCAAACGAGTTCTCAAAGTTGATGTTGTAAAACGACACCAGCTTAGCCTCGTACTTGCTCGCAGAGAACGTGGCAGTTCCAGAAGAGCCACCAGCGCTTGAAAGAACGCCGTTCTTTGCTGAGATGGTGACGCGGTTGTTCTTGGATGATGAGCCATCGGTGCTTTGACCACGAACGATGGTGGCGCCAGTTCGAGAGATGGAAACCTTCTCGTTGTAGGTGCCTGCCAGGATGTAGATGTACTGGGTGGTGGCATCGTTGGGGAGAGCTGCGACAGCTGAGGCGATGCTGCTGTAAGATGCACACTCGTTGCCTTCTGGGCCGACTACTACAGCCGTGCTTGGCACAGATGAGGGTAAGGAACACGCAGAAGACGAAGTTGTGGCCGCAGCTGATGAAGTTGCCTCAGTAGTTGAAGTCTCACCACTCTCGGTAGTGGAAGTCGTAGCGGCCTCGGACGACGCGGTAGTAGACTCGGTAGTAGACTCGGCAGTTGTCGACGTGGTTTCAAGAGCGGCAGTCGTTGATGTCGTCTCAGCAATGGTGGACGAAGTCGTTTCCGCCGCTGAAACATCCTTGGCATTGCTAGCCCTGATAGCAGCAAGCACACCAGAGTCAATCCAGTCAAGAGTCGAGACAGCAACGCTAGGGTTGACATTCTTGAAGAAAGCAGAGATGTCATAAGGCGCAAGCTCATCAACCTTGGTAACCCAAGAGATGTACTTCTCCCGATCGGTAACATGGTTCGGGTAGCTACCATCACCAGTAGTTCCAAACTCAACATACTTGTTGAGTGATGACTGCGTCTTTGTGTCGACGTAGACTCCAGTAGCGGCCAAGAAACCAGCCAGGCTTGAGTCTCGGTAGACAACAACTGAACCGTCTCCGTTGGCGGCGGCGAGGTAGACCTTGGTGTTGGTAAGGCCGCTCTTCTGGATGACGCTGGACGTGTCAAAGACAATGGTGGAGTTGTACATGGCTGAGTTTACCAAGCCACCCTTGTTGTAGACCAGAAGGCCATTGCTCTTGGTTGCCGTGATGGTGGATCCGTAGATGTAGAGAGACGGGGTGTTGTAGATGACCTTGTCTTGGGCCTCGATATAAGAGTCGGCAACGATAGCGGACGACCAGCTACCAGTAATAGCGGCAATGCCGGCAGCAACGAACTGACAGCCGTAAAAGGCATTCTTGGAACCGCGAAGAAACACTGCTCCTCCGGTACCAGCGGCCTGTGAGTTGGAGAACTTGATGTTCTTCCAAGTCGTACCAGCGTTATTGGCTACCGAGAAAGACAAAGCCGGGTTGGCGACACCACCATTCTCAATAACGACCTGGTTAGAGCTGTAATCCCGCTTCTTGGAAACCTCTCCAATAACAGTGACAGTAGGCGTAGCAGCAATGACCACGTTCTCGGTATAGGTACCAGCAAGGACGGTGACAGTGGGGTATCCGCTCGCTTGGGCAGTCTTGATGGCCTCATTGATGGCGGTGAAATCTCCGCTTCCGTCGGCGGCGACTGTAAGCACTAGATGGGAGTCAGTCGATGTTGAGGCAACACTCTCTGATGTGGTTTGGCCAGATGATGTAGGGAAGGTGGATGTGGTAGAGAGGATGTCTGTTGATGACGTTTCCGACTGGGTTGACTCTGTGCTAGATGACACGAGAGATTCCGTGGTGCTGGTCTCAGTGGATGACTCCTGGGTAGTAGTCTCGCTGGATGACTCCTGGGTGGTGGTCCCGGATGAAGAGGATTGGTCCGTAGTGGAGCCAGTCGAGATGGTTTCCGAGTGAGAAGAGGTTGTAGAACCAGTTGAGAAGGTCTCTGACTGAGACAAAGTCGTAGAGCCACTCTCGCTGGTCAGTGTGGTGCTGCTCTCCTCGGAGATTGATGCAGAGGTCGTAGATGCGTCGGCATCGCTTGTTTGGGTGGATGTTTGACCAGTCGTAGTCCAGGTTGAAGCTGTATCGCTAGACTCTGTCGAAACTGAGAGGGAAGCCTCGGTCTCAGTTGAGGTCGTCGAGGATGGTAGCTCGAAGGAGGATATATCGCTGCTCGTTGGCTGCGTTGAAGTGGTGCCGCCAACAGTAGACGTAGTATCAGAAGCCAGGGAACTTTGTGTCGTAGATTGATCGATATCCGAAGATTGAGTCGTGGTAGATGCGACTGTCGATTGAGTTTGTTGGGTGTCCGACGAAACAGTCGAGGTAGTCCAAGTGAATGACGAATCAGAGGATGAGAGCCGAGGCCTACATCCCCTGAGGAGTGGGTTGATAGCAGTAGAAGACGATGTAACAGTATCTGCCTCTCGCTTCACGACCCGATCGGACGGGTCATCTCGTGGCCAATGAGGAGCTACATCGGCCTCACGGGGGAACAGATTGGTATCAACAAAGGGGAGGGTGTCAGGGGCATGAAGAGTATCCAAAGGAGCGTCAAGAACGAAAGTAGGGGAAGTGAAACGAGCGGAATGGCTGGACGAAGAGTGAACGAAATCAGGAACAACTGAACCTTCTTTTGCAAGACCGCTCCCACAGAGCAGTGGGAGCAGTAGCCAAGACAGTCTGGCCATGGTGTTTTTGCCTAAGGGTCAGTAACCTGACGTTGTCCGTGTTGAGTTCGATCCAACACGAAAAGGAAAAAAGAGAAGACAAAAGGCAACGGCGACGTAGACAAAGAAAGACCCACGATCAACGGGGGGGAGATAATGATCATCTATTATCTTGAAAATAGCTTACGAATCTGCCCATGCATCACGCCTATCCCCAAAACTTCAGCTCTCCACCTGAATTATTCGCCTCTGACGTTCGAGATCCCTCGGTTCTCCCGGTGAGAGTGTTGTGTGTATGAGGCCTTCTCCTTATTGTACGAAGGAAAAAAAAAAGAAGCGAGACGACGACAGCTAAAAAGTAAACTATCGATTTCACCAACCCCGCCCTGAAAGTTCTCCAAGCGGGAAACGAGCGAATGAGATATAAACAGAGCCGAGTCCAACACGGACCTGAGAGCCGAAAGTGCCAAGTCTCGGCCGTGAAAAGAGTACTAGTCCCGGGAGAATCTAGCCAGGCGTTGAACGGCGCGGCGTTAAGTGCCAGATTAGGTGTAGGCTTGTTGTACTAGAAGCTGAACCGCCCTCACCAGAATGGTTCTATTCTTTGGGATGGGACCAATTGAAATTTGTCGATGACGACGACTTTGAGATAGCGGTTGCAAAGTCAACGGCCATTTAGGGGGACCGTGCCTAGTCTGGCGCCATGATAAGGCTCCTGAAGTCCCTGAAAATACCGTGATGCAGTACCGGGATGGTGGTCCAGCCCCCAGAGACCGCAGATTTTTTTCAGCTCCAGGCCTTTTCTTTTGAACACGCGTGACGATAATCGGTCAAAGCGAGATCTAGAACTATTCACGCTGCATCTACTCTGTACAGTCTGATGGCATCAGCTGGCGAGGAAAAAGACTCTGCCGGCTGTGGCTTCACGCCGGCGACATCGGCAGAGCATGGCGACAACCCATGGCGTCTTAGACTTATTGTTGACACTTGACTGGCACGTGGACATGGTCACAGCGTTTCGATAGCTTGAAGCTTGATTAGCCCGGAACATGCCGTTTTATTGAATCGAGCTCCTGTGGCTTGATGAGGCATCCAGGCGACGCGTGATTGGATGGAACCCCTGACTCTAAAGGGATCTTTAATTGGTGGGACTTGATTCTTCCACCTGTTATCTTGCTTACCAGAGAAAGGCTGGTCTGTGTTCAGGATTTCCGTGGACATGTTTTCGACGCCCAACCATGCAGCCCAGGAGGTCCCGGGGATCAGGGTGCAGTACCGACAGAAGAGGCCTTGGCACTCTTTCATGTCAGTCCCCTACTCTTTCAATTTCTCACTTTCGACTCTTTCCCGTCGTCCGGCGCTTATTCTTGGCTCGAGACCCAACTGTCCATACTAAGCCTTCAAAGTACCCAAATTCTCCATTCATCTCATCATATACCGGCATCTCGTTCGTAACAAGGGTTGGCTGATCTCCATTCACGTAATAGTAGAAGTGCCTCCCGTGATGCTCAGTTATCTCGAGGGAAACGACGGACTCTAGAGTCAAGGCTAGAGCAGGTTCGCCGTCTTCCTGGCTGCCAACTGTCACCCATGATGGTCCTCTATCTTCTCTCGATGGGTTGGGATACTCAATGTTCTTTGCTTTCTTCAATAGTAGGCCGGTAGTGTTGTGGATAAACGTTCCATCCAACAAAGGCCAGGACGAGTCAAAACTAGGGTAGGTAGCTGACAATGACGCTTGCCCCATGCCCGCCATCCAGGTCAGGTAGAAGAGTGCCAAGTGAACAGTGAGTTGTCGCTTCCCTTTCCCATGATTCTGCATAGGGATGGCCCGATATTCAATTCTGTACCCGTCGGTGGCTGGACCTCCAGGCGTGTGCGATGATGAGGAAGGCATAGACATGTCCCGCATGGCACCGGATAGCACCGAAATATCTGTACTGGAAGATATGTTGCAGGAGCACCCTTGTGAAGGTTGCTCACGAGATGATCTAGTAGTAGCGATGCCAGTGCTCATTGGCATTTGAGTGATTCTCCTCACGACAAGCTCGGCATCTGTGAGGTTTGATTGGGTGAGCTGATCTAAAATAGTTGTTTTTCGTGACATGATAGTAGAATATACGTATACAACACGAAACAAGGAGACTATTCCAATCCAGCGGCCCGCACGCGTGAAGAGATTTGAAAATGAGTATCACAACAGAGAAATGCCAGTCAAGACACTTGCTAGCCAAAGACAGCAGCAGATCAGTGGGAGACTATCCAATATATCCATCCCCGCCCGGATGCTCCGCCATGGTTCGCATAAAAAGTGCTACTATGCACTGTCTAACAAGGCAACACCCCCATACTATTCACTCCCAGGATCTTAAAGCCAAGTTCCCCAGTTGACCAACCGGACCAGATCACCAAGGTTCCGTACATACAATTTTCGCGATGAGTCACCGGAATTCCTTTGACAGATCATTCTTCATTCTAGATTTAAGGCATCTGCCAGCCATGATGCTGAACGGCGGACCCTGGCCAACGGATCGCCAACAACATGGACCGAAGTGGAGGTTGACGTGGCCTGTGGTCCAACACCTGCATGAATGTTTAGGCAACCATCTGTGTTAAGTCATACACCCTCTCCCCGGCCATAGAGTGCTCGTTTTAAAGACGCTTTATTTCCATTCCTGCCAAGTTGTCGAGAACATTGTACACATTGGTAGAGCACAGTGGTAGGACCTACATGCTTAAGATAGGATTCCATTGCAAATATGACGCTGTTGAAATCTAGTCAGAGAAATTCTATACCTTTAAAAATACTCAATAATCTTTCACTTACTGAAAGGGTGTTTTTTTTTAATCCTAACCATCCAAGGCTTTGACATGCCTGCCTAGAGACTCGCTGAGGCCATGCTGAGAAGCCCAGTGTTCAAAGAAATGCAACACTGTGAGTTGCCTGCTTCTCGGAATTACTTTCTCCCACCTCCGAGCGACCTTCGTTCCACCTTTGGAGCTCATCGTACGAATTCCCCACTCAACACCATCTCTCTGCTTTCAAGACGGCCCACAACGCTCTGTCAAGCATGGAAACCATACAGAAGGAGAATACCAGTCTTGTTCAGTCCGCGAATCTACAATCCACGCTCAAGGAATCAGAAACCGTCCTGCCTTTTATATCCCAAGAGCCAAAAGTTGGGGATCCTCCCCTTGATTGGGAAGACTTCGAAAAGCCAAGACTACGACAATTTCCAGGAACACGAGATGATGTTAGGCTCCGTCGCTTTCTCGGCCGCGGAGCCGACGGGCTTGTAATCAAAGCCCGGATAAAGGGCCGTGAGGACCCTGTTGTTATCAAGACAGTAGGTAACATTTCGGGTGATGATGTCGAACGGGCCATTCTCCCACCTTTCCTTTCACTAATGCATATGCATTCCTTTAGTTGTTCTTCAACCATCAACCATCACCTGTTGGAGCGGATTCTACAGATTCTCTTCGACGTATCGCCCCTGCCAATCCCAACTCGCTCCGAGAGCGACATTACCAACTTCATAATCGCTCCAAACGAGAGCCATGTCGTGGTGCAGAACGGTATTGGGCTTTTGAGAGAGAATGCATAAACTGTGCTCTCCTAGAGAAAATCGAGTCCTGTTTCCAACGTGCTAAAGCAGCTGGGCGACAAATACGCCTAAATCCGAACCCCAAGACGAAAGCAGAGGCACTTAAGAATCTGCGAGCCATTGCAGCGGCAGCGCGCAAGGAGGCACCTAGCTCGGAACCAGACAACTCGGTTGTATTTGCTCCAGACGTTCGAATCACTCGTTGCCTCGGCTGGACTCAGATTAAAGGCAGTGATATCAACCACCATCTCGTCCAGACGAAGGCCGAGTGTTGGCTGGACTTGAAAGACGACGAGATTTACTATGCCAACATCTATGACTATATTCCACGGGGACAAGTCGATCTGAACACTCTCGTCCGGCAGTTGGACTTTTTCCATGTCACTGGCTTCATTAATGTCAGCTTTAATGAAGCAAATTGGCGGGGGTCAGGAGTCCTTGTAGACTTTTCTGACATCGTCTCACCATTTGCGTGTCACCCCTGGTGGCAACCTTCGGCATACCTAGTGAACCAAGAAAAGTCGCGAAAGAGCGCTCAGTGTTATGTTACGAAAACAAAGCTCAAGGGTGTGTCAGAGTCAGGCTCGCCATCTTCTAGTCTGGAGTCTCACAGTAGTGGGATCCCAACGATAGAGCAGGCGAGTGTGAATGCTGCCAGTGGTAGTGGCAATAGACCTACCGATAGAAGGGAAGAGGTGACGCTATTTAGTTGATAGTACAGTATGGCTTTTGCTCTTGTTTCGCAACGCCACGCAGACATAACTCAGAATTAGAAGGCGACATGGGATTTCAGTGGCAAGATTTCTCAAAGGAAGGGGTTGAACCTTGAGATAGAACATCAAGTGCATAGCGTTAATCCCTGGTCACCCCACCTCAAGCTCTTGCATTCAAACAGAGTGCACTCTTATAATTAAAGGCTCTTTAAGAAGAAACTATTATTGCATAGGTACAGAGGATTAAGGGAGTAGGTGAAGATTGAAGCCCCATTGTTCCTAACCACTGGTGTAGGGTAGGGTAGGGGGTCACCTCCACAGAAAGGTGCAAGCGCAGGATGGATGCAAATTGGGCGACATCCAGGATAAATTGTGTGACTAGAACCGATTCAAAGAAGGCTGCCCATCACGCACTTACTCGTTGTCTGATGACCTCACACTTGAACAATTCAACTTGGGTCTGACTGTAGGTGGTTCTGGCCTTGTCACGTGCTGGCGGCCATGGTGCCACGTGACTTGGCGTCAGACACGCTCCTGGCTCCACCTTTCGTCATCGAGCTTGACACGACACATCCTTGCGACATCACTACGTGCCATTGCCAGATTCGGATTGTCAGTCTTGATGTTTAGACTGACTCGAGTCTTCTCGAAAAGTTTCAATAGTACACGCCACACCTGGAGTTCCGGAAGAACCGTCGCCACGCGGCGCCGCGCCATCGAGATGAGTACCTTTGACGATGACGAGTTTGACGCAGGCGACGACCTCTTTGATGGGGTTACTGCGGAAGAGCTTGTTCAGAAGCCAGGTGTAAAGCATGAAAGAGACTACTCGATAGGGGCAGAGGCTTTTAGTCCCATGAAAAAGGCGCGTATCGCGCCCGAAAACGCTGAGGACCAGTCGAGGCTTCGTCTTGCTGAAAAGATCTTGGCTGAGAACTTTGGGTACAAATCTTTCAGACATGAACAGAAGGCGGCCATCAATCGAATATTGGCTGGAAAGAATGCTCTAGTTGTCTTTCCAACAGGTGCTGGGAAGTCGTTGTGTTATCAGGTGAGCATTGCCATGTCTCTTCGAAAGACCCTACTTACTCCTCATCAGATACCCGCAATTGCATTTCCGGAACTCGATCGCCAAACGAACGAGAGGCATCTCAATGACTCAGGCATTAGCATCGTCGTTTCACCCCTCATTGCCTTGATGAAGGATCAAGTCGACGCGCTGAAAAAGAAGGGCATCGCAGCGGAGTGCATCGATTCTACCAAGACTCGAGAGGAACTACAGGAGATTAACAATTCCCTTCGCGAGGGAAAGCTCCGCCTATTGTACTGTGCCCCGGAGCGGCTGAACAATGAAGGATTTGTTGAAATGATGAAGCGGGTGAAGGGCGGTGTCCGTCTGATTGGCGTAGACGAAGCTCATTGTATCTCAGAAGTGTGTGCCTGTTCCAACAATGCTGCTCACCATAGCTAACAGATCACTAGTGGGGCCATTCTTTCCGTCCAGACTACTTGAAAGGTCCGAGTCTTGCCAGTGTCGTTGGTCAACCGGGAACTGACACATATTAGTTGCACGATTTGTCAAGGAGATTCACGCCGAGCGCGTGATTTGTCTGACTGCGACAGCCACACCTGTTGTTGTTGACGATATTTGCGAGGCGTTCAGTATTTCCAAGGAGGGAGTATTTATGACGTCCATGTACCGCCCAAAGTGAGTATTGTGGCCAAGGGACTTTGAGATTTAGCAGCTGACCTCTCCAGTCTCATTCTGGAGGCCAAGGCCATGGCAACGAAACAAGACAAATACGAGCCTCTTTTCGAGTTCTTGAGAACACACACAGGTTCTACTCTCGTCTATGTCACCGTTCAGAGGGTTAGAAAGCCCTACCACCGTGCCCATTTGATTACTGACAGCCTATCTAGCAAGCAGAAGCGTTGGCTCATGAACTCACCAAGAGCGGATTCCCTGCTCACTTTTTCCATGCTGGCATGAAGGTGGAAGAGAAAAAGAAGATTCAAGACGAGTTTATGGCTTCGAAGATCCAAATTGTGAGTCCGACCATGCCCCAAATACTGCTTCCTCAATCTCATATTGGTCTAGGTGGTTGCAACGATCGCCTTTGGCATGGGCATTGACAAGTCAGGTTGGTTTCCTTCTGTAACTCCTGAGAATAAAACTAACAACAAAGACATTCGCAATATTGTCCACTGGGATATTCCAAACACCGTCGAAGAATACTGTCAACAGGTTGGCCGAGCTGGCCGTGATGGGGAACAGAGCCACTGCGTGCTCTACCTTTGCCCCGAAGACTTTTACATCAAAGAGACATTTGCGCGAGGAGACTTGCCTTCTCGCAACTCTTTGCACAACCTTCTGATGGATATCTTTGATACCGAGGTTGTTACCAAGCCTATAGGCGACACGTTCAAAGCAAGCCATTACCACCAAGGGGCGGAATTCGACATTCGTCAGAGTCCCTTGAGCGTCATCTACGCCATGCTGGAACTGAGATTTAATCTCATCCGAGCTGTTACACCCGAGTATAGCTCATACAAGTTTGAGGCCACGCCTAGCTACTTCCCCCGTCTGAAGAACGACAAGTCTCCTGAAGCCAAAGCCATTCTCGACAACGCACGAAAGGCAAGGAAATATCACACGATCGATCCGTCCGAAGTGGCCTCTCTCACAGGGCTATCCCGCATGGAGATTGTCAAGATTCTCAACGATCTCAACGACTCTGGCGCCATCATACTCACAGTGGGCGGGGTGGAACAAAAGTACAAGATCTTGAAGGAGCTCCCAAGCATTGATGCCCAGGTTGATGCTCTGACAGATGAGGTTTACGCAACTCTACAAGTGCGTGAAAAGCAAGCGCTGGAAAGAATTCAACAGGTGATCAAATTCATCACGGGACGAAAGTGCTTTGGTCTTTCGATTGCTGAGCATTTCGGGATGAGTCTTCCCGACGGCAAGAAGAAGTGCGGACACTGCACATTCTGCCTTAGCGGCAAGGCTGTCGAGCTACCACCATCGCCACCCAAGGGCTTGAACCAGGCACGAATTCGAGAAGTGCTAGATGCGACCGACGTCCGAGACGATGCGCGATTCCTCGCAAGGGTTGCCTTTGGCATCAAGAGCCCACGGGTGACCAAACTGAAGTTGGACAGGAATCATGTGTTTTCGTCCATGGCGGATTCTAATTTCGAGGTACGTTGAGAAGCTACGATTGGTGTGAGATTTGCTAAGCGTGCAACGCAGATGATACTGAAAGAGTTCGAAAAGGAGTGTGATGAGTGATGTGAGATTGCAGCCTATCTTGTTGTTTGATGCACATGGCGCACAATAGCACCAGATAGTCTCGACGACTATCGTTTTTTTATTCACGGATTGCTCGGAAGGTTACCAAAAACGGCGAATGCTGGCGCTATATGTACTGGCTATTGTTTTGGCTGATGTGATATTTATCAGAATGTTCAAAATGGAGATAGAGTAGGTAAGACGGCACAGTTTGACCAGGGTGTGGGTGTCATGTCACGGAGAATTAATGGGCTTAAGCTAGCTAGTTTAGCGGCTTATGGGCTTTTTTTTCGTCTCTTGAATTTTTGGTAACTATGGGTCAAAAAATGGTTTGCATGACAAACGAAGGAACGAACAAGGATGCCGTTGAAGCCGAAGCCTCGGAGGCGGAAACGAGATTGAAGTGAATCAAGGCAGGGCAAATCATGCCAATGACGACGCATTGACAAAAAAAGGCTTACCGTCTGCTGACTACTACGGACACGGGACAAGGGCGAGGACCGTTTCCTGTCAGATCTGCCTAGAAGGAAGCTGGCGTGTTCTAGAGGACTGGTTGCAAGTAATTGCCCTAGTTGAGAAGCTATTTTCAAGGTGAGCGAGAAGTTCGGGGAACGTGCTAGAAAGTCTCGTGCTCGTAATTCGCTTGCTGGGTGCGCTTCCCGAAGTCTCGGCTTGATGCCCGACAAGGAAGTGATGCATCACATGAAAGGATGCAATAACAATCAGTAGTTTTTCAAGCCCTGTCGACTTTTTTTTTCAGCTTGAAAGAGAAAGAAAAAAAAAA